>VDFB02366670.1:0-24799 GCA_007258455.2 Sequoia sempervirens
CACGATTGGTGGAAATCACCCTTTTAACTTCAGATCAAACTCAAATCACCTTTTGAGCTTGTGTTAGGTCCCCAAATTTGTGGATCTGAAGCTCAAACATATATATTCAAGGAGATGGCGTCCCCTTTTCATTATTTCATTGCAGATTCAAAGATAAAAACAGCCACCAGCTCTCAAGGACGCCATTGAAGATCTGAAGGAGGTTTTCATCCGTTCTTCATTTTTATTTGCAGATCTGAAGCAGGAAAAGATTGCCATTTTGAAGATTGGGTCAGAGATAGTTTTTTTTTGAAGATCAGATAAAACTTCCAATCCACCTTCTGTCTTTTTCCTCTCTTCTTGTCTTAGGTTTTCTTGCATCTGACAGAAAAAGCAACAGGCTACATCAGATCTGATCAACTGGGTAGATTCAGCATCATTTTCCAGAGAAACCCATCTCAACAAATTTTGCAAAATCAGCAAACTTGCTGCCCCTATTTTTGGGGGTTTTTCCGAAAAAGTTTCAGAATCCAAATTCTGAAGAACTGGGTTTGTTCAGCATTGAAGCACGAACAAAACCCATGTGCCAGATTTTTTCCGGAAAAATACTTCTCGGCAGGGTGCTATTTTTAAGGGTTTCCGAAAATCATCTGAACTAGGTCAAGCTTACAGTCAATCTTCAAGTTTTTCAGGATGCAATACTCCCAGGTGCAATACGAGACCAAGACGGTCTTACTCCATGATTACCTAAAAACAGTTGACACAAATCTACACCAAGTAAATCCAATGGTCGATTTGGAGCAGTTAGAAGGCATGAATCAAATAACATTGCAGAATATCGAAGAATCCGGATTGCTGCAAGCCGCATCAATTCCCATCACACTACAAAGCGTAGAGCTCGTAATCGCTTGTATCAAGCATTATAACCCTACCACCAGAGAAATCAGAGCAGCAGATGGAAGAATTGTTTGCAGTTTAAAGCCTCAGGATATCGAAAGATGTTTTGATATTCCATCACATCCTAATAGCAAAGTCATATCATTGAAGGAAAGAGAAAAAGCATTTGAGACAGCTAAGGACAAATGTCAAAGGATTATGGCCGAAAAATGGCTAAAAGTGACAAAGGCAAACTTGCCTAAGCCGTTGGGACGAGGAGCATGCAAAGATGAGTACGCAGTGTTAATCACTCTACTCAATAGAATCACTGGAGAAGAAGATGGTCGTCAATTCCAGCCATGGATGTACTATGTCATCGCTAAAATCATTGGCAGAAGGGAATATTATGACTGGGCCACTTTGATCAGTGACACATTCCACCGACAAATCACTGGGTATCTGGAAGCTCATAGGTTCCACATGTGCTCTTACCTAGTATACCTAATAGCCTTCCAAGGCGATTTCAGGTTATTGAACAATGTGGGAACCTTAGGTGTGCAGAAGGTTCACGAGTATTTCACACGTCTTGAGTTTACTCAAGCAGAAAGACACTTCAAGAAGACAAGTGATCACTTCACCATGCACATAGTTCGTGAGCTTAACCATGAGATGCACGTGCGTATATCACAAACAGCCAGAGAAGCAATGGCGGATTGGGCAGATTGGTTCATCCAATTTCCTACATTCTCCTACATACGCGTGTATGGCTACATTGGCCACCCCGCCATGCTACCGAGATACCCTTCAGATAGGGTAGTCTTCATGGAGTTTCTGAGACAATTGTCTGAGGTTCATATCTATTTACGCTTGAAGAGGAAGACAGCTGTCAACTTTTCAGTTGAAATGGGACTATACAGATGTGGATTCGCCGCTGATGCAAAGATGATGGGTCAAGAAACAGCGAGGTTTAACCTCAAATATCTCATTGATAGGAGATCCTATGATCCCAGGGGATTCTATGCAGCACACCTTGAGCAACACTCGTCACATAAGTCTTCTAAGGAAGATTATTGGGTGAATTGTAAAGACGAGTATGAAGTGCGGAGAAGGAACTACAGCAGATTCAGACTCCCACAGATTGCTGATTTCATGTCAGCAGACATTGAGGGCCTGTCAGATGATGAAGGGGAAGTCATTCTCCCCGCATTCTTCGCAGATTCAGTTGACTCCCAACCGCTCCCGAGAGTGGATTGGTATGCCAAGGAAGACACATCTATAGAAGAAAGAACGAGTAGAGTGGTTAGAAATAGCCAACTCTATCTCGACAGCAAGATGTCTAGGAAGGTGATACCTCACAGAATGGAGCCGCCACAGGTTCAGTCTACACCACCTTCCACTTCAAGAAGGAAACCTAGACAGAAGCAATGGTGCAATCCTCCCCGAGGGATGAGGATGTCCAAACCTAGAACACAGAGGACACCAGTGGAGAAAGCCACACATAGTCCTGACATAATCATGGGTACTGCTGCCCCAGAACAAAGAGTAGAGACTGCTATCCCTGATTCAGCAGGAGTTATCACAGAGGAACCGGCAGCAGTAGTTGTTGAAGAACCAGTGGCTGAGCCAATGGCGGAAGCAACGACAGTAGAAGCAGCAGCAGAAACGGTGCCTGTTATGGAAACAAAGCCACCTACATCACCAGTGTCACAACATACACAAGTCCTCATCGACTTGGATTCGCCACCGAGAGACATTGCTCCAGCACAGTCTCACACATCTAGCGTTCAAGGGCCTCACGTCCCTCCTAGTGAAGTTCGCCGAGATTCTATTTGGCTCGAAAGCTTCCTAGGAAGGAAGAGGGAGAAACCCTCATATGAGCTTGACTTTACCGAATTCGACCACGTCCCACAAGACACGTCGGCGAAGAAGTTGAAGAAGCAAGTTCACATAGAAAGGAATGCAGAGTATGAGATCATCATAGAGACCGCCGCCCCACCAGTAGAGAAAAGCATACACGAGGTCCGAGTAGAAGACTACACTTTGTCTCAACTTAACCTCGGGAAGACTACAAGACAGGTGGAGGCCGACCTTCTCGGAATAGCTTCGGTGAGCGTGCAAGAAAGGATGGCAAAGGATGGTAAGGAAAAGGCAGCCTTAAAGGCTGAAAATCAGAAGCTGAAATCTTACATAACCAGCTTGATACATGGCACACCAAACGTCTCAGCCCTCCCAGCAGGACTACTAGATCTCCCCGCCGAACAAAATCATCGGCAATTGTTAACATTCGGCAAACACTTGAGGAATCAGGTGGAAGAGTTTGTTCTCAAGGGAAGATGCGTACTGGCAAACCTATACCAGTTACGGGATAGAGCACATGAGCTTCGTGTGGAGATCCAGCAGTCAGAACAAAGGATTGCAGAAAAGAGGCTTGAAGACGAAAGTACAATTGCAGATTTGCAATTGGCTTATCAATCAGTATACTCTGAGGAAAACAAGCAACATCTTTTTGCTTGGAAGGAACAACTAGCGTACAAGGTGAAAGCCTACGACGCTCATTCAGTAGAGATGATTGATTACAGAAGGGTGGTTGCCACTATTATCAACTTCGCAAGAATGTTGGTAATATCTTTCCCTTGCATGGAATATCAGCGTGAAGGAGGAGAATATGTCGAGTTGGTGACTGTACAGAACCAGTTCAGAGATGTCATCCGCAGTACCTTTCTTGATGATCCAGAGGGTTGCAAGCTGGCTAAGGTAGCAGCTTTATCAACCAAGTTAGAAGAGGCAGCATCTCAATGCATTGACTTCGGAAATCAGCTCACAACGGGTGAGATCATGCTTCGACGCCACGTCATCATTCTACGGAGCATTAACTCCCCAGAAGCTGATGAAGTCAACCAATGGATAGAGACACTGTTGATTAATGGCGAGCTATAAATGAACCAGAAGAAGGACGCCATACACCTCCAAGTGGCATTCATGAGACTTGAGTTGACTTGATGCTTCTTTCCAAGTCAACTCAAGGTGCTATTAAATGTAGTTGGAGTTAACTTGATGCTTCTTTCCAAGTTTAACTCCACTTTCCTTAAATCATGCATTGTCAGATCCCACTAATTAAGGATGTCTAATTGACTTCCACGATTTGTGGATCTTAGATCTCCACTAAATGTGGATGTCTATTTTGGAGGGAGACTTTATATTTAAGTTCACCTTTAGTTTGCTTTCAGTCAACTGAAGTAGTTTCCAGTTGACTCTTTGTTTACTTTCAGTTAACTGAAGTAGTTTTCCAGTTAACTGCTTGTTCCCCCTTTTTAGGAATAAATCTTGCTAATTGATTGGCAAGAACTCATTGTTAACTCAAGGAGATTTTGGGGTTGCCCACTCCTTTGAGTTCTATAAATAAGAGCCTTAGGCTCATTATTTGTTTAACCTTTACTTGCTAAGCAAAATTGCTGCGCCATTGTTGCCAACAAGCTTTGAAAGCGAATATTTGTTCACTCTTGGATGAGAGTTCGTTGGTTGATTGTAATTGTGCATGATTTTGTGCCTTTGCTCTCCCAACTTTTGTAATTCGTTGATGAAACATTGAAGAGGAATATCAGAAGGCGCTTGCATTTTGATCATCTTGTTTGAGTTATGTCTACGTCTTGTGTTTAATAGCTTGTTGTCTCATTTCCCTCCTCGGATAGGAGTCCCTCCTCCTTGGATACTTGTTATTGACAGTTATCGTTTGATGTTGTTTAATGTATTGACTTCCCAGCTATACTTCGGATAGGAGTCCCTCCTCCTTAGCAAGCTCGTTGGCCAAGGCATCGTGATTTCTGTTGTTTCTAGTGAACTATTTCTTAAAGCTCATACCTCGGATAGGAGTCCCTCCTCCTTGGCAGATCTCAGATCTAGTTTACCGTGTAGAGTGTTTACTTGTACCAACCTTATCCCGGTGTATACCCGAGAGTTCAGAGCCTCGGTCATATCCTCTGGAGACGGTGAATTCAAGTGATCCAACCATCCCATTCCCGCTCCTTTACCCTCATGCTCTATTCATCTTGAAGGTATTGGATAGATAGAAGCTAGTTAGTCGTAGTTAAGATCTGCAGAAACCAGAGAAAAGCTTAGCTACGGCGCATTGTGTTTGTGCACCCTTGTGTCCTGCCGCTGAAGCATAAAAAGATAGGAACTTAGTTAAACATTTCCCTTCCCTACGCATTGCTCCCAGCAGAGAGGGACTTCTCCTCTTTAAATAACGAAGAAGTGTTGCAAAACATTTGAAATAGCTGAACGTTTACAATCAGCACTCGAGAGGTGCTAATTTAAACGCCAACAACCATCTTAAAAATATTCTTTAAAAACATGCATATTACTAAATTTATGGACCATCTTAACAATTTCCTTTGCATATGGATCAAAAGTAAAGTTCAATACACTTCATAGATCAAAAACTAAACTCAAAGATTCAATAAATATGAACTTCAAGTTTCACTATTAACAAAAATACAAATCATAAATTTCTTCTACAGGTAAAGCTCAAAAAAGTATGTTGCCATTGTGTGGGTGTTTTGGAAGTGGATGGTATAGTTGTATCCTCAACAATGTTGTACCCAAACCAAATTTTTTGTTTCACTAAGGCATTTGGTTAAATATAGTCTTAACTTTGTCAAAGTGATGTCAGAACGTCATTTTTGGGCTTCTTGAATATGGAGCTTATGTCAGTTTCATGTCAGTCTGATACTAAAGAATTTTGAGAAAAGTGAAAATTTGACAAAAAATCATCAAATTTTTCTAACTCTGGAGCAAAGAGCACTTTTTAAAAAAGGCTCCCTTGATTTTAGGGGTCTAGACCCTGTTTTTAGGGTTTCTCACTTCCAAGGGCATTTGTCCGGGATCTCGCTAGCTTCGCAACGAGCTATCAAGCTTGTCAAACGGACCTGTTTTGCTCGAGTTATGGGAGATACAGCGGAAAACGAGAAGAACGAGAAAATGACTAACACCGGAAGCAAAAACGAGCAGCCTATCCCAGGGGCGCCCATCTTTTTGAGGGCCTAAACGGAGGTTTTAGATCAAATGACACCTTTGACGTTTGTTTCACGCTCAGTCCAACTCCGCGTTGCACCCTTCAGCACGTCAATTAGAGTTACTGAGAAGTCGAGACGAGAAGGCGAACACAAGGTTAAATCTTGATTTTGAGGTCGTAAATAAAGCAAAAGAGCACATTTTCAAAAAGGCGCTTGAGTTTTTGAGGCCTTTAATGTTCTCTGTTTGGTGATCTCAAATATTCAGCTTGTTCGTGTTACGTCCAGCTATCCATTGCATGTCTCCGTCAGATCAGAAGATAACCTGTCAGCCTGCAGTCGATGTTTTAGTGTTATTTTGGTCGGTTTCAGAAATGGCCAAGTCTGGAGGAAAAAGAGCAACTTTTCAAAAAGGCGCCCTTGATTTTCACCCCTCAGATGATGTTTTCTGGAAAAATGTGCCTTTGTAGCTGTTATGTGGAATGAGGTCAGCTCGGCAGTGAACCTGTGATCCAGTCCTGAAAATTGGTCAATCAGAAGTTATGAAGGATTTATTTTTCCCTTCGTACGAGATCGAGATGAGAAAATTTGACTAAGTCTAAGAAAAAGAGCAGTTCTTGAAAAAGGCGCTTGGATTTTTGAGCCTTCAGATCTTAGTTTTATGATGTTCAGTCTCAAGGTACCTTTTGATCAGTTTTTGTCTTGCTCTACGATGCATCTGTCAGCTAGTCAATCGGTGGAGTCAGTCAGCCAGTGTTAGAGGATGAACAGGGGTCTCGAAAGAGGTTCAAATCCAAATTTTCTTTAAATTTGGTTAAGTCTGGAAAATGCCTTAAGAGGTCAAAGTTGAGTTTTCGAAAGAAGTTGGCTGGTGCGCCCTAACTTGAGTTTTGACTTTAGTTAGACTGAAAGATTTTTGGGTTGTCATCTCCAGTTCATATATTGGCATGTTGAGTGATCTTTCAGTTTGCATGTCGAGTTAACTAGTTTGCATGTCCAGTTAACAACTTTGCATGTTGAGTTAACTTGTTTGCATGTTCACTTAACTAAATTTTATGCTTGAAAATCAACTTGAGTTTGCATGCATGGCACAATTTGTTGAAATTGTGAAGACTTTGTGAAGTTGGCGCTTCACTTTTTGTCAACTGAAGTCTTGAAAAGGGGACGCCATATTTAAATTAAAGCATGATTTTGAAGATGGCGAATTCACTCTTGATTGTCAACTGAAGTCTTAAAAGGGACGCTTAAAGCATGAATTTTAAAGCAAGTGAAGTAAGGGCGAACTTAATATGAATTGTCAACTGAAGTCAAATTCGCATGATGCTTTAAAATGAATTTTGCAACTGAAGACTAAAAAGGGACGACTAAAGCATGGTGCTTTATTTAGTTTATTTCAGTTTCAGTTAACTAAAATTGGGGTCCAATCATAAGCCAAGCGCATTTTTCAAGGTTTTATGCTTTTGTGCGAATTTTGGTGATGAAAATCTATTTATTCAAGCATTGGCGTCCATTATTTCTTCATCACAAGCTTCGAAATAAACATTCTTCTTGAGCGAGCAGCAATTTGAAGGTGCTACAGGTGTCAGAATTCAGCGTTCTTCATAGCAACGGATTCAGATTGTTCAGAGGAAGAAGATTCAAGACTTTGTTTTCACTTTGCATGCAGGTTTCATCAAAATTCCAAAAAGAGATAGGCGAATTCTACAGAAGCAGAGCAAACAAAACTTTCTATCTTCTGTCTTATTTCTTCTATTTCTCATCTTAGGTACTTTCTTCGCATGTCAAAGAAAACAACAAATATTCAGAATCTGACCATCTGGGTTTGCATATTTCAGCATCAGCAGTGAAACAAATGTCTTAGATTTTTTCGAGAAAATTGCCCCGCAGCCTTCATTCTGAAGCTCTGTGCTTTTTTCCGAAGATTTCTTTGCATGTGGGCCAAGATCACATCTTTTTGAAAATCGCATCATCTAGGTTTGTTCAGAATTTTGTTGTGCACAAAACCCATGTTCCAAATTTTCTCAAGAAAAATTGCCCCGGGAAGCTCTAGAACCCCTGCTTTTCTCGACTAAAAAGTCTTTGCATGCCTAGCTAAAACTCACTTTTTCGAATTTTTATTGATCTGGGTTTGCTTAGAATTTGATTCTGCACAAAACCCACGTTTCAGAAAAAATTCGAAAAACTTTCCCGCGGTGAGCTATTTTTAGCCTTGTCCAGAGCTTTTTCAGCCTCTGCAGAAAGTTGTCAGAACATAGCCGTGTTCACAGTCAACGGGCAAGTTTTTCAGAAGGCGGTTCAACTAGACTGAATTCAAGACCAAATCAGTCTTAATTTAGGTTTTCATCAGAGCAGCTGGCAAAAGGAACAGAGATCACTCCATTTACAGAGCCGCCAAAGTCACTCAAATCGTGTGCCATTGTCTTCGTGAAGATGGTACCTATGCTGATCTCAAGGCTGTGCAAACTAAGTTCCATAAGCATGTTCGTGATATCTTGATGGAGATTCTGGATCACATCTTTGTGATGACATCTAGTTTCAAGAAAGCAATTGAAAATATTAGAAACTATCAAAAAGCAGTTAAGGAAAGTGACAGAGAATTGAAGAAATAGATTATTGTTTTGGACAGCATCAAAGTGCTAGAAGACAGTGCCATCAATCAGTTCCTAGACGACTTGATGGACATTGATGACTTTGAGTGATCTGCCAGTTGGGACCTGCAGTTAATTTCGAGGATAGAATCAAGAGCAGCAGTTAACTCGACTTTCAGTCTTGAGTTCACTTGCTGACCTCATACATGCTTATCTCTTCCTTGGGATTATCTTCACAGGAGTTAGGGTTAGGGTTTCCAGTTAACTGAAGGTAGTGTCCAGTTAACTTTGCTTTAAATAAGGGCGTGCATGCTTGCACATTGTCCATTTAGGTTAGATGTACCGGTTAACTTGATGGTAGCTTTCCAGTTAGCTGTATAGTTTGCTTTATTAGGGTTTAGCAATAAATCTTGCATGCATTGCAAGGCTGTAGTTGACTCAAGGTGATTTTAGGGTTCCCTACACCTTCGATGTCTATAAATAAGAGCTTTTGCTCATTTGTACATAACTTTTGCGTGATAGCATACATCTGTGCCCACCTTGCACCGTAGTATCGCTATTATTGTATCTGTTCAAGAACTTTTGCGAGAGAAATATATCTTTGTGCCTACCTTTTTAATATTGCTCGTTCGTATCTGTTCATGAGTATTTACTATTATGATGAATTGTTATGCCACATAGGGTTTCATGCAATTATGATGGTGAATTCTTGCCTTAGTTAGATATAGTGGCTAGTTGATCGTAGATTGTATGCGTGTCTCGCCAATGCAATTTATTATCCTAGTTGGCTATCCTTCATGTTATGTGTTCAATAAACTCGTTCAGATTGAGCTGATAGATGTGCCACCTTGCCTTCAAGTTGAGAATCTATTCTTGGTTATCGTATGATGTGTGTGAATAATAAACTTATTCAGATTGAGCCATAGTTGTGCCACCTTGCCTTCAAGCTGAGAATCTGTACTTAGTTTATCGTGTATTGTTGTTTCCAATAAGCCTATTTAGACAAGCAGATAGTTGTGCCACCTTGCCTTCACGTTGTGAGTCGTACCCGGCTTATCGTCAAATAATCATCCCTGCTCCATTTCCTCATGCTCTGTTTTCTTGAGGAAACTGGATAGATTTAAAGTAGTTAGCTTAGTTGTAGTTAATGATCTGCGAAACCAGAAAATCCTTAGCTGCAACGTTCTTGGTTTTCTTAACCTTGTGCCTCTTCCAGCTGAGAACAAAAAGATAGGACTTAGATTACTTTTCTTTTCCATGCATTCCAGCACTCCGAGGGAGCTTCCCATCCTAATTTGAAGAGCACTCATTATGCAGTGTGCATAGCTGTCCGTACAAACCTGCACTCCAGAGGTGTTAGTTTTTACGCCAACAAACAAGAACCTTAAGCATAGGACCAACCTATGTATACGGTGAACCCATTTGATGGCTCATCAAATTCTCTCTCTACCTCCTCATATGTTGTCACATTTGCTTGCCATTCGCCTACATCCCTCTCAAAGTTAGCTACTTCATTTATAGTAAATGGTGGGTCCACATTCTCAACAACCCAATCTAAATATGGATCAATGTCATTGAGGTCAAGCGCATGATGTGTGTCTTGCTATTGTACCTTCTTATGTAGTTGAAGGTTGTATTGCACAAAGACAAGATCATTCAAGTGCTTTTGAGCCAATCTATTGTGGTTTTTTGTGTGAATGGCTTCAAAAACACTCCAATTGTGCTCACAACTAGAAGTGCTATAAAGCTGAGATAAAATATGGATAGGAAGATTTTCAAAATTAGGCATAGTGGTACCAAAATATTCCCACCACAAATTTGTAAGGACAACATTTATAACTTTGTAAGAATCTAGTAAACTTGAAAACTAAAATTAAATGTGTGTTTTGTTTTTACCTGGTTGTAGAGTGGCTCTCCTATGAATGCATAAAGTTGAAGAAAATAATGCCCGTATTGCCCTCTTATAACCTTGTCACTCATTGTGTATGAGGTCTCAAAGGTTGTTATTGGGGACCAACCTTTCAAAACATGTGTTGAGACCAAACAGAACCTCTGTATCGCCTCTAAATTAAAGGGAGAAGAAAAACTTGGGGTCCAAATAGTAGGTACTAGCACAAATATGTTGGTGTTAGTTCTATCTCTGATCAATAACATGTCATGTGGGTTTATATTTAGTTCAACCCAAACAAATGTTGAATTGCTTCTTGGGCCCTATTCATGTCCTATTATACACACTCCATGGAGTTTTTATCCCCATCCACCATTTGTAGAACCCTAACCAATGCTTTTGACACCTAAAACAAAAAAGTGAATGAAAAGGAGATTAGAAAATTAAACTAAATTAGAAAAAAAATTTAAAAATTAAAATCAATAAATTAAAATATCATAATTTTACAAAAATAGCAAACTTGTAAAGTTGATTTTTTTTTAATAAAAGGAAATTTTGATAAAAAAATTACCTTCATGATCTCCTCCACAATCTTGACAAATGAATTATCAAAAATGGTCTTCATGACCCTCTTTGCTTCAACGATTTTGTAGTAAGGACTCCAACCACCTTATTCTTGCAAACATGCACTTAAGGTTGGGCAATACAATTGCTTACTTTGTGAGGTGAGGAAATTTGTGTAATGTCCCTTTTTTTATTACATGGAGAAATATAATATTATTTTAATTATTTAATATTTCTCTCCAAATGTTAATCCAAAAGGAAATATTATTAATTAAATAATATTATATTTAAGTGACTTATTTAATTGCAAACTGAAAATTAAGTCACAATTGAAAATTATAAAAAAGAAAAGAAATTGAAAAGTCAGGCATGCAGAAGGCCAACGGTCAAGGAGGAAAGAATTAAAGCTCTCAGGGAGCTCATTGCAGGCAGGCTTGGATTATTTTTGGTTCTTTGGAGAGCTGGTTTTCGTAACTTGAGGACGAAAACCCTCATGTTTCGGAATTGGACGAAAACCCAATTCTCGTACTAGCAAAGTCACCCAAATTTTGTAGTTGATTTAATTGGTTGGTTTTTTGAGAAATTTGTGTTGTCTTGCCGACAACAAATTTCTGTGTTTTCAAGTTGATTTACATATCACGTTGAGATTGTTGTTGGTAATTATATTCCAGATAGGCTCGTATTATATTAGTAGGGAAAATGAATAGAGAACCGTGGCAATAAATCTCATTTCCTCTTCAAAGTTGAAGAGTCAAGTTTGATAAATCCTTCAGGAGAAAGAATAATATTCAAGCTTCTTCAAATTCAAAGAGCCGACATATAGTAGGAATCGTGATTTTAATGATCCAAGGCATTTAAGCAGACACTGGAAGAAGCCGGGTATTGAAAGGAAATTGTTTGAATTATTGATGCAGAAAATCTGGTTTCAATATTTCAAAGAAATCGATATCTTTAATTAACAAGGAGCTACAAATATAAAAGCTATTAAATAATCGAGAGATTTTAATTGAATATTGTTTATTGGCTCTAACCAAGTCGAATCCTTGAGACAAGGCATCGATTCTTGATAATTTCAAGTGTTATAAGTCCACAATATTACTGACTTAAGAAGGGATGAATTGGATAACTCTGTTCACGGGATTAACCAGAGTGAATCGCAAAATTAATTTGGAGGGAAGAGAAGCTGGCGTTAGATATTCATCATATTAACTTGCCATATCATTCGTAATGGTGAACAATTATTTTTGAAAGGATTCGAGCCTTCTTGATAAGTAACCAACGCTTCTTTCCTTCTTATTTTGCTAGTTGTCAGTATTGTAGCATTCATTTTAATTATTGCAACAACGCCATCGGCGAATGGTATTTTTTAAAGCAATTACACCCTTTGGAGATGTAGAAAAGAGATGCGCCAAATTTGCAGATACGAGAGACTCTGAGGATGATGTGGCGTCAAATTTGAAGACTCTTTGAAGTCTCTGTCTTTGTGGGAGAATTGGAATTTCCTATTTAAAATAGTGTTTCATTCAATATGGTCTTGATTACTGCCATTGCTTGAATATATCCATTTGAGTTATAAAAAGAATCAACTTAATTATTAATTGAAGGCTTACAGTGAAGAGGAGCCTTGATATGAGTGTGGGACTTGGTGAGTCGGGATTAAAAGAGTAACCGATATTCTTTAAAATTGCAAGCTCTATATTTCTATTGGGTTCAATTCTCTGTAGAAAGAATCGACATACACATCGAGTATCGGGTTTAGAATAAAATTCAAGGATATGGAATGTCTTTGAAAAGTTGTAACATTGAATACTTCTATAGCTTAAGGAAAAGCATTGCTAATCTTCAAGCTACGTTGGACGATACTCTTCTCTTTGTCTCAATGCTATCACTTCCATAGCAATTGTGCTGTTAGGACGAGTGACGTGGGAGCAGTGTTGGGATTTTATTAACGGAAGAAGGTTATGTGAGTTTTCTCATACAGCCGCTTCATCTGTGGAGCCGTCTATTGAAGTTATCGGGTTATATTATATATTCAACATTGTCACCACCACTATTGATGACGTGGGGAGTGAAGTGTAGCTGCATGACGTGGAGTAATGGGGAGAAATCATCCATTAGTGCTGCTCATTTCTACCTCTGGTTGGCGTAAGATCGAAGGAGACCGGTATATATATATTACCGAAGTTTATTGGGTGGTATTCTCTGTTCATTCATTGCATCTCTGTAAATCTGATTATATATATAGATGATGCCATATTTTAAACAGATTTCCAGGTCAGGAGTTTAAGCTTTTGGAATTTTATTTATTTTGCAGAACTATGTGAACTCTGAATTTTAAATACTTGTTATGATCTCTTATAAACGTTTCAGAGTTATTTAGTGAAGAATTGTATTCATGTGATAGGCTACTTAATTCTGAATATGAATCCAATGTGAATTTAATTTTAGTATTGCATTAAATATTATCATATTATTGGGAAACAATAGAGATCGGTTCAGAACAACAAAAGGGAAATTGTTTGACGAAATGCCTGGACCTTTTAGCTGTTGAAAACCGAAAAAAAATTATACAAAAAGGGGTAGAACATTACATTGGTATTGGAGTGGTGTATCTTGCCGTCCTAGTGGGTTGTGCATATGATTAGTTGAGTTACAATTTGAAGCATGGCAACCAAAGACAGGAAACAAAACACAAGAGAGATTTTAAATGATTTTTCCAGAGGTCAGAGGGAATTACAACAAAGTTTAGCTCAATTGGCAGCTTTGATGACCCATAGTGTTGATAGGAACAATGGGCAAGAAATAAATTATAGAAACGGTAATGGTTTTTTAGACTACAGGGGTTCAAATCAAAGTTCTAGAGCTATGACAGTATAGGGATTTGAGGATCAAATTTTACAAGATTAGAAAAAATCAAGTGCTGATTTTCGGAGTGAAATATCTTTTCATGACTACAGGGATCTCAGGTGGAAGCATAGACCACACAGGTGTGGTAGATCTTGTATTCAAAATAACCACCTTGCCACGCATGTAATTGCTATTGATAAATTTGGAGATAAGGAGAGAGCAGCGACTAAAGGGAAAGAATCTTTCAATACGAGAGAAAAAGAAATCAGCAAGAATGAGCTTAGAAGACAAAATCGTTGTTTCACATGTAGAGAAATTCGGGAGCCTAACCACCAATACCTGGATGAAAAGGTGAATAGTTCTAAAGAAGAAAAGACAATCACAAAAGAAGAAGAGGCTGGAAAAGAGATACACGAGGTTGAAAATGTTCTTGATGTTTTTGAGGTTACAAAGATTGAGAATGGAGATAGTTCTTCTAGTATTTCCATCATCGAAATGGGGTACATTGATCTTCATGATAGCATTGAGAAAGAGCGATCTGCTGATCTGAAGTTCGTTGAATCAGCAAATGAGGATGTAAATGATTTTCACAATGTTTCCTTCCAACAGGGTAATGTCGTGGACATTGAGGAAAAGGAACCACAAGTTGCTTCTACAAGTGAGGTATGTAAAAGACTCTATGTTGGTGATTTAGAGGTGGTTATTGATTGGCCTTATGAGGTAATGGATTCATTGGATGATACTGAGTTAGTTCATAACGCTGCCCCATCATTCTTACATGAAAGTTGCAAGACATCAACTAATGGGGCAATTGAATTTAATGATGATATGGTGCCTTCAAATGAAAGCAAATCAGAAAAAGTAGTGTGTGGCAGCCCAAGTCATCTTAATGAACTTGATCAAAGACCTCTTGCATTGCAAGACTTGAAAGACCGGCTTGTAGAAAATAGTTTGGTGGCATCAAAAGAAAGGGAACAAGAAGTCGAATTTCAGTTAGCTGCTGCAAATCAGAAAATGGAGCAAGAAAATGAAGAAAGAGCTATGCAAATCAAACAAGTAATAGATGAGGTTGATGAGCTCTATATTGATTTTGATTTAGAACAAACTTCCAATTTGGCAAATGTAGAGTTGGATCGGCAAGATGATCAATTGGATCAAGTGAACATAAACTCATTTCAGTTTATAAACCCTCTTTTTGAGTGGGATGTAGATTTAACTTTTGATAACCCACTTTTTATGTTGGAGGATGAACCAATTTATAATTCTGCTGATAAGGATGATGAATACAAGATATGGAACCCACATCAAGAAACTGAATTCTTGAATTTTGAGGATCATTTTTCAAATGAAGGTACAGGTTGCAGCCATGATACAACAGATATAACAGGTAATGAAGACAATTTTCAGCTTGATACACTTCATGAATTAGCAATTATTGAGGAGCTTTCGATGTTGGAAGAAGGTATGTGTTGTACCCCAAAATTAAAATTTTTGTTACACTTAGACATTTTAAAGAAATGAGTAAAAGTCTTGTTAATTTGTCAAAAAGGTCAAAATTTGGGTGTGCGTGTCTTGCATGAGGGGTTAAAATTTAAAATTTCCAAAATCTGATGATCTGGGTCTGATCAGAGTGACCTAATCTACAAAACCCAGATCTCAGTTTTTCATCCCTACTTTTTAGGAAAATTGCTATTTTTAGAAATTTCCCTAAAAATAGTAACTTTTTTTGGGTTTCTTTTGAAACGGATATTGGCAAAACTTTCTAAAAATAGAAAGTTGGTCCAATAGGGTTCAAATTGATTTTGATTGGCTCAAAATACTTCCATATCAGGATGGTGTAGTTAGAATCTCAAAAAGATCAGTTTTGCCCTAGTGGGTCTATTCTGCTTTTTCAGAAGCATATCAGGAGCTCCGAGGTCATCAATGGAGGTCAGTTAGCTGCCAGGTGTCACATTCAACACTCAAGTGTTCAAACAGGAGGTGAGTTGGTAAGCAAGCGCAAAGAACAAAGAAAGAAGGTGAAAATTGTGTAAAATATTCTAACACTGCTTATCATGGGCGCCCCAGGAGAGAATAGGCGCCCATCTTTTTAGGGAATTAAATGTTGAAATTAGGGTTTAAGCCTCCAAGCAAAGTTGCTCAGTTTTCTTCCAGCTCCGCAACGAATCTAACGGTGCAGTCATCGGATCATCCAGTCGTCCGGGATTCGAGATCAAACGGGGAGGATCCAAATAGAAGTCAGAATATAAAAATATGAAAATCATCAAAATTTGACTAAGTTTGGGAACTTTGGGCGCCCCTGGTGAAGAAGGGCGCCCAACTTTTTGAAGGGGCAAATCCAACAATTAGGGTTTGCTAAAGTGTTCAATCTCTCCGGAATTCAAGCAGCTTCGGAGCGGATATCTTTGTCAGGGCATCCGACTGGCCAATCTCAGGTAGATCCAGGTCAAAGTGGAAGGTACAGGATGGAGGTTTAAATTCAAAGAAGAAAATCAAAAGAAAATGGTTAAGTTTGGAGCAAATGGGTGCCCCAAAAGCAAATAGGCGCCCAAGCTTTTGGAGTATTAAATTCAACTTTCTGACAGAAGTGTCTCCAGAAGACCCCTCTTGATTTCTCCTCAGCTCCTCAATGAGCCCAGTCATCAAGATGGGCGCCCCTGGAGAGAAAGGGCGCCCAAGATTTTGAGCTCTGAGATGATGGAATTCGTCAATGAAGCGTCTAAGATCACCTCGTTGGTTTCAGCCAAGCTATCCAGTGAACTTGTCAGTCAGTCGATCTGATCCACGTAGCTCCCGGAATCAAGATTTCATTAGAAGATCAAAGGGAAATGAAGAAATTGAAAATCATGAAAAAATGGCTAATACTGTGAAAGTTCTGAGCCCCTGGAGAAAATAGGCTCCCATGAATTTGAAGGTCAAAATGAAGTTTTTCGCCAGAGGTGCCTCCAGAACAATCTTCTCAGAATTAGTCAGGCTACGTGATGAATCATCCAGCTTGTTCATCGGATCAACTGAACATCCAGAAATCAAGATCAAACCGGGGGTTAAAATGGAAAAAAAGTAGAAAAACTCAAAAAAAAATGGCTAACTCTGAAGCAAATGGGCGCCCCTAGCCAAGAAGGGCGCCCAACTTTCAATGCCTTAGTAAAATTTGCAAAATTTTCAAAGTTTCAAAATTGCAAGAGGATGAGGACATCCAAGTTCATTGAACAGGCCAATTTTAGGGTTTTGAAGATAAAAGAAAAAGAAAGCAAACCTAATTCAAACCCTAAGTCTATTTAACACCTCTCTTTAATGTAATTTTCATTATTTTTGCGGATGGCATTCCAAGGAGAAAGTTGGAGCAGCAAGTTTGAAGTGATATTTTATGATCCAAGAACTCAAGTTTGTTGATTCTTCATTAAATTTTTCAAACCAGCAGCATAAGGCCTTGCTTTTTCATGCTTTTTCATCCAGAAGATCAAAATTTTTAAGGAGGCCAAGATTTTCAAATTTTCAGCCATCTGGGTCTTATCATCTCGTTCTTCTGAAGAAATTTTCAAGAAATTCATCAAGTTGCAGCAGCTGCTTTTTGCTTTGCATGTCAGTGAAATCCTCAGTGCATTCAGTTTTTAATCATCTAGGTCCTCTCAAATCAGTCTTCTGAAGAAAACCCATATCACAGCTTTTTCAAGAAAATCTCAAATTCGAGGGTTGGCTGCTTTTTCGATCAGCTATCAGTGTTTTTCAAATCTAATCAATTGGGTCCATTTCTAATTGTATTTTGAACAAAACCCAGGTGCCAGCTTTTTCCATGAAAAATTGAAGAAATTAGGGTTTGCTGCTTTTTCGGTCTAAAATCAAAATTTTCAAAAACAGACGATTTGGGTTGTCTTGCAAAGAAATTCTGAGCAAAACCCATATCTCAGAAAAAATTTCAGAAATTTGTCCATTGGTGGAAGAAAAATCAGCATTCTAAAAATAGTAAATTGCTCAAAACTTGTTTGAACATAGGCAAGTTTATAGTCATTCTTCAAGGTTTTCGAAATGGAGTATACTCCCAATGTTTTCAAGACTGAATAAACTCTCTATCATGATTACATCAAAACAGCTGAGACAGATTTGCATCACATTAAGCTGGTGTTTGATCTACACGCTTTAGAGAGTGCAGGCAACATTTCAATCAAAACCTGGGACACTTTGGACTTCTTGCAGCAGCGTCTATTCCTATATCAGTTCAGAGTCTCGAGTTCGTAATCGCTTGCATCAAGCATTACAACCCGGCTACAAGGGAGATTCAATCAGTTGATGGCAGATTGATTTGCAGTTTGAAGCTTGATATGATCGAGAAATGTTTTTCCATTCCAGCATGGCCTGAAAGTGTCACTATTTCAAAGGGTGAATGTGAGAGGATATGGGAAATGCACAAAGACAAGTACAGTAAGAAGATTGCACAAAGGTGGATGAAGGAAAAGCATAAGACTTTGCCTAAGAACGTTGGGCGAGGAGAGTTCAAGGATGAGATCGCTATCATAATCACCTTGCTCAACAGGGTCACTGGATCAGAAGATGCTACCAAGTTTCAACCTTGGATGTTTTACGCCATACCCCACATCATGAAGAAGACTGAGTTCTATGATTGGCCCACCTTGATCAGTGACAGCCTTCATCAACAGATAACGAAATATTTCTAGTTTCATGAGTTCCATATGGTTTCTTACCTAGTCTACCTAGTGGCCTACCAAGGTCAATTCAGAGGGTTGAACACTGAGGGATCATTGAGCGTACAACATATCTACAACTACTATCCTCAGTTGGAATTCACGAAGTCACTGCATCACTACAAGAGGGTGAACGAGGCTTTTCTGATGTACACAGCGCGGGACCTGGACAATGAATTGCACATCTGTATCTCTTCAGTTGCCAGGGCAGCGATGGCAGAGTGGGCAGATTGGTTCATACAATTTCCTACTTTCACCTATCTTAGAGTCTATGGCTATTCAAGTGCCCCGCTCATGCTACCAAGGTATCCATTAGACGAAGTTGTCTTCATGGAGTTCTTAAGGCAGGCACACGATGTCCACGCATTCTTGAGGAATAGAAAGAAACCCGCCCTCAATTTTCCATTGGGACTAGGAATCTATACATGCAGGACAGCAGCAGATGCTAAGACAATGGGAGATGAGTTAGACAAACTCGGCCTCAAGCCTTACAGCGAGAGACGATCATACGACCCTCATGGCGTCTACGCTGGCCGACTTGCGAAAAACTATGCTCACTTACCCGTTCTCACAGACTTTTGGGCCAATTGCATAGATGAGTTTGAGGTGCGGAGGCGTAGTTACAGCAGGCTCACTCTTCACCAGATGAAAGACTGCTTATCAGAAGACATAGAAGGGTTATCAGATGATGATGAGGATGTGCTTCTCCCGATGTATGCTAAGAAGCGAATTGAAGATCAGCCTCTTCCTCAAGTCAATTGGGCTAATAAAGAGTCCCTCTTAGTTGAAGACAGGACAAGACAAGTCCTTGAGCATAGCAAGGTTTTCCTAATCCTTAAAAGGAAAAACTCCATTCCAGTAGCAGAGCCACCAAGGACACTTCCCTCTTCTTCCAGAGCACAGTCAAAAGGGAAGGGCATAAGTCAGTCTCAAGAAGGCGTCAAAGGTGGTAGATCAAATAAAAATGTAAGAAGAAGGTTAGACTTCTTAGGCATAGTCATACAGGAGCAACCTACAGTTGTAACAGAAGCTCCTCCTAACGAGCCCGTACCTCAGAAAGAAGCAGAGGAGCCGCCTTTAACACATGTTTTTGTACCTTTGACAAAGTCTTCATCGATTCACATCGACCTTGATATTGAAGATGATGAAGAAATTGCAATTGTACCTCCTAAGGAAGTTAGTAAAGATACTACCGTGTCTTGGCTTGAGAACTCCTTGGGAAGGGTGAGAAGAAGACCTTCATATCAGGTGAATTTTGATGACCTTGATAACATCTATCAGGAACCTCCTAAGAAGAAAGCAAAGAAGCAAGTTCACTTTGAGAGGAATCCTGATGGTGAGATAGTCATGGAGACTGCATTGCCCCTAGAGGACAAAAACAGAGATGAAGTTGAGATGGACGACTTCGTGATGGTCAAGGCTGACCTTGGTAAAAACACTAGACATGCTGATGTCAGTCTATTTAGAGTTGATTCTGAAAGCCTCCAAGAAAGAGTACTCAAGGATGGGGAAGACAAAGCAGCCCTCAAGGCTGAAATACAGCAGCTCGGGCTTTATATTTCTAACCTTGTCCATGGTTCTTCACAGGCTACTCAGCTGCTGCCCCAGGTTTTAGAGACACCAGCTGATCATCATCAGTTGAGACAGCTGGTCATTTGTGGGAAAGAAACTCAAGAGTGGATCGAGAGTTTCATTCTCAGAGGAAAGGAGATCTTGGCACAGATGTTTCAGTTGAGAGAAAACGCTCATGAGCTACGTCAAGGTATCCAAGGGTTTGAACAAACAGTGGCTGAAGTAAAACCAAGGCATGAAATCATCATTGCTGATTTAGATACAGCCTATGGTTCAACGACTTCAAAAGAACACAAGAGGCAGATCCTTGCTTGAAGAGAGTGTCATGTCTTCAAGGTTAAAACTTACGAGAGGATATCCGAAGAGTTTATTGCCTATAGACAAAGGGTGATCGAAGCTCTTCTTTTCAATAATGAGTTTGTTACAGAGATTCCTTCTCGGTACAGTCTTGAAGATGGTTCCTACGTCGGGCTTGATGAAGTGCAAGCTGAATTTCAGAGTGTTGTTCGCAGCTGTGATAGCAGCAATCCAGTTGGCGAGAGAATGAGTCATATTTCGATGATGTTAGCAAAGTTTGAAAAGGCGGCCAATGAGGTCAAAGATTTCCTGAGATCAATTGCAAATGGAGAGGATATCTTAGAAAAACGCAATTTTACTATTGATGGGATAGATGCACCGAACTGGGACACAGTTTCCTGCTTTTTAGCGGATGTGATTGAGATTTGAAATGGCTTTCATCTAGAAGCTTTCTTTCCGCTTTCTTTCTATTCTTGGAGCAATTCTTATCCATTCTTTGAAGAAGAGAAAGAAGATTAAATGTAATAGTTGGCGTTTCCTGCTTTTTCTGCTTTCTTAGGTGTTAGATGTTATCTTCTTTCTAGATTTAGAAATAAAGCTTGCTTGCTGAGCAAGCCCTAGATTGTGAAAGCAAGGAAATTTTAGGGTTCCCTACTCCTCTACTTGCCTATAAATAAGAGACTTTGCTCATTAGTTTTCTTTAACCATGCTAGTGATAACAAAACGCTAAGCCTAAGTGCCTTCTATTTGTTATTCAAGTGTTGTTCAATTGTTTTACGATAGCAAATTGTTGAGTCTCTTTTAGCCAACAAGGAGTTATTGTAATTGCTGTTCTCTTCGTGTAAGAACAAGTTTGCAAGCCTCTTTAGCTGCAAGCTCTTGTTCCAGGCATGTGTTAGGATAATCTTTTGTTCCAAAAGTTTGAGAAATAAAATCATGAGCCTCCTTTGCCTTGGTATAATGTCTCAGATTTCCGTTATTTGTGTTATGCTTTTGTAATCTTAATTTCAGCTTACATTGAAGTGTGTAGATGTTTGTTGGGAAAGAGTTTATCGAAGCCTTTTGTCAAAGAATCAACCTTGTTCATTTCTAGTTTCTCTTGCTCTGCGTATTACTTGAGAAGTTAAAAACGTCTTTAGCTTAAGTTAGTCGTAGTTGAAGTTCTTAAATCAGAAAATCTCGGCTACGGCGTTTGTGTTTAATAAACCTTGTGCTCTAGCTGATCAAAAAGACAGGCAACTTAGTTTTTAGTTTACTTTCTTTCAACACCATCAACAAGAGGGAGCTTCCCCTCCTAATATGAAGAGCAGTTTTACTGTGCATAGTTGTTTGTTTCAAATACGCATTCTAGAGGTGCGAATTTAGATACCAACAGTATGCATGAAACTTATGATGACATCATTGAAAATGATGAAGAATATGTGAATTTTATGAGTGTTAGCAGCAGTCTAGTATCTTGGTATGAGCCTCATACACTATTTGGACCTATTAATAATGTTGAACATCTTGAATTGGATGGAGACTTGCATGAGATACAGGATGTTACTGACAAAAGAATTGAGTTAGATAATGGAATTTCAGATATGGATTTCATAGAGGCATCTTGGTTGGAAATGTTTCATGATGCTGATTTCAGTTCATGCAGGTATCTTAGTATGAGTGTTGATGTTTTTCCTTGGGGGTTGCTAGAGAGTGGAGCGCAAAGTGTGCATGATGAGCCGTTGGTTTTTATTAGAGTAGCGCAACAACAACCTAATGGTCACTTCAAAAGATTGATTTGGGATCCTGGCATTTAGTTTGGCTTGCAAGTGCTAATTGCTTGAGGGCAAGCAATCTTCAGGATGGGAGGAATTTTAATGTCCTGTTTTTTTATTACATGGAGAAATATAATATTATTTTAATTATTTAATATTTCTCTCCAAATGTTAATCCAAAAGGAAATATTATTAATTAAATAATATTATATTTAAGTGACTTATTTAATTGCAAACTGAAAATTAAGTCAATTGAAAATTATAAAAAAGAAAAGAAATTGAAAAGTCAGGCATGCAAAAGGCCAACGGTCAAGGAGGAAAGAATTAAAGCTCCTAGGGAGCTCATTGCAGGCAGGCTTGGATTATTTTTGGTTCTTTGGAGAACTGGTTTTCATAACTTGAGGATGAAAACCCTCATGTTTTGGAATTGGACGAAACCCCAATTTTCGTACTAGCAAAGTCACCCAGATTTTGCAGTTGATTTAATTGGTTGGTTTTTTGAGAAATTTGGGTTGTCTTGTGTTGTCTTGTTGACAACAAATTTCTGTGTTTTCAAGTTGATTTACATATCACGTTGAGATTGTTGTTGCTAATTATATTCTAGATAGGCT
Source organism: Sequoia sempervirens (assembly GCA_007258455.2). Classification (NCBI taxonomy): domain Eukaryota; kingdom Viridiplantae; phylum Streptophyta; class Pinopsida; order Cupressales; family Cupressaceae; genus Sequoia; species Sequoia sempervirens. The sequence continues at coordinate 22,686 of VDFB02366670.1, forward strand.
CGTATTATATTAGCAGGGAAAACGAATAAAGAGTCGTGGCAATAAATCTCATTTCCTCTTCAAAGTTGAAGAGTCAAGTTTGATAAATCCTTCAGGAGAAAGAATAATATTCAAGCTTCTTCAAATTCAAAGAGCCGACATATAGTAGGAATCGTGATTTTAATGATCCGAGGCATTTAAGTAGACACGGGAAGAAGCCAAGTATTGAAAGGAAATCGTTTGAATTATTGATGCAGAAAATCGGGTTTCAATATTTCAAAGAAATCGATATCTTTAATTAACAAGGAGCTACAGATATAAAAGCAATTAAATAATTGGGAGATTTTAATTGAATATTGTTTATTGGCTCTAAGCCAAGATGAATCCCTGAGACAAGGCATCAATTCTTGATAATTTCAGGTGCTATAAGTCCACAATATTACTGGCTTAAGAAGGGACAAATTGGATAATTCTGTTCATGGGATTAACCAGAGTGAATCACAAAATTAATTTGGAGGGAAGAGAAGCTGGCGTTAGATATTCATCATATTAACCTGCTGTATCATTCTTAATGGTAAACGATTATTTTTGAAAGGATTCAAGCCTTCTTGATAAGTAACCGACGCTTCTTTCCTTCTTATTTTGCTAGTTGCCAGTATTGTAGCATTCATTTTAATTATTGCAACAACACCATCGGCGAATGGTATTTTTTAAAGCAATTGCACCCTTTGGAGATGTAGAAAAGAGATGCACCAAATTTGCAAATACGAGAGACTTTGAGGATGATGTGGCGTCAAATTTGAAGACTCTTTGAAGTCTCTGTCTTTGTGGGAGAATTGGAATTGCCTATTTAAAATAGTGTTTCATTCAATATGGTCTTGATTACTGCCGCCGCTTGAAGGTCACTGTTTGAGTTTAAAAAAGAATCAACTTAATTATTAATTGAAGGCTTACAATGAAGAGGAGCCATGATACGAGTGCAGGACTTGGTGATTCGGGATTAAAAGAGTAACCGATATTCTTTAAAATCACAGGCTCTGTATTTCTATCGGGTTCAATACTCTGCAGAAAGAATCGACATACACATCCAGTATCGGGTTTATAATAAAATTCAAGGATATGGAATGTCTTTGAAAGTTGTAACATCGAATACTTCTATAGCTTAAGGAAAAGCATTACGAATCTTCAAGCTATGCTGGACGATACTCTTCTCTGTGTCTCAATGCTATCACTTCCATAGCAGTCGTGCTGTTAGGAGTGATGTGGGAGCAGTGTTGGGATATTATTAACGGAAGAAGGTTATGTGAGTTTTCTCATACTGCCGCTTCATCTGTGGAGCTGTCTATTGAAGTTGTCAAGTTATATTATATATTCAACATTGTCACCACCACTATTGATGACGTGGGGAGTGAAGTGTAGCTGCATGACGTGGAGTATTGGGGAGAAATCATCCATTGGTGCTGCTCATTTCTACCTCTAGCTGGCATAAGATTGAAGTAGACTGGTATATATATATTACTGAAGTTTACTGGGTGGTATTCTCCGTTCATTCACTGCAGCTCTGTAAATCTGATTATATACAGATGACGACATTTTTTAAACAGATTTCCAGGTCATGAGTTTAAGCTTCTGGAATTTTGTTTATTTTGCAAAACTATGTAAACTCTGAACTTTAAATACTTGTTATGATCTCTCATAAATGTTTCAGACTTTTTTAGTGAAGAATTATATTCATATGATGGGCTGCTTAATTCTGAATATGAATCCAATGTGAATTTAATTTTGTTGTACCCCAAAATTAAAATTTTTGTTACACTTAGATATTTTGAAGAAATGAGTAAAAGTCTTGTTAAATCGGTCAAAAAGGTCAAAATTTGGGTGTACATGTCTTGCATGAGGGGTCAAAACACAAAATTTTCAATTTCTGACGATCTGGGTCTGCTCAGAGCAGCTTAACCTACAAAACCCAGATCTCAGTTTTTCATCCCTAAATTTTAGGAAAATGCTATTTTTAGAAATTTTCTAAAAATAGTAACGTTTTCTGGGTCTTTCTGGGTTTCTTAAGAAATGGATAGTAGCAAAACTTTCTAAAAATAGAAAATTGGTCCGCCAGGGTCCAAACTGATTTTGATTGG
>VDFB02366671.1:0-24344 GCA_007258455.2 Sequoia sempervirens
TTAGATATAAATCTTTTCTTTTTGAAATGTTTCTTAATGGGGGATGTTTATTGATTCTAAATATAAAATTTATTGATTTTAAATGATTTATTGATTTTAAATGATGAAATGTAATAAAAAGAAAAGGGAAAATATTCAAGAGCCCACGTGCCTTCTCAGTGTTTATTTATTTGCATGCTTGACAAGCGTGTAGAAAAGAGGAGAGTAAGAAGTTTTGGTGACACCTGCTAATTACATGGGCTGAAAGTTTATTTAGCCTAGGGAACAAATTGGTCAGGGGCCCAGGGGAGAAGGGGGGGCATTCATGAGATGACATTTCTTTGAAGGTTTTTTTGCAAACAGTTCACGTGCCTTGGTTATGTGTCCACATTTTGGCAAGGACCTTGAGATGATAGTTTCCAAGTTCAAAATAGGGCATGCTGGTTGTGACTACTAATAGAAGAAACACCTTAGCATATCATTTGGGCCATGGAGGAATGCAAGTATTTCCCAAGCATGGAAGAAAGTAGATGATGCTACTGTGAAGGCTTTGGAAGCTAGAATCAGGTTTGGTGTTTTTCTTCATTTTCTTTTTATGTTAATACCAGTGAAACCCATGTAGTTAATGCAAGGTCCACACTATGTTTCATTAAACTATAATTTTCCCTTCTATTAAGAGGACACAGTCATGAAGTCAAGGCTTCCAGTGCCAAGGAATTGAAACCTAACACAACTGAAGTATTTAGGCTTTAGAGTGTATAATTTTTTATAATCTCCCTGATACCATGGGCAACCCGTTACATTTGTAGTACTTGAAAACATCATGTTGTAGAGGTTTAAATAATCTCTCTAATTTCATTGTTAGTCTGTCCCAACCGCCACACTAGAATATATTAGGAAGCTTAAGAGTTTAAATAACCAACTTGATTCTTTGGCAATCTATCATAGTTGCAGCAATTGAACATAGAATGGTGTTAAAAGTTTAAATATCCTCCCCTGATTCTGTTGGTAAAGGTTAAGGAATTTGCACTTCATCAAATCTGATTCGTGCAAACTTTGCAATCCTAGCATTCTTTGAGACATCCCTTGAGACAATCTATCAAAGGATTTGGGTGTGTTCTCTATGTTGCCAATTCCTGCATACATGTCTACCGGGGTAATTATAACAACAAAATCTATTTTTTCTTTTACACCCACACATACAGACATATATAGTGGCTATACGCTAGCCAATCTCTTTTGCTTGAATATGTCTAAAGCCTTTTTAATAAACCCATCTTGTACATATCTTGTAATCATTTCCCTCCATGGGATGACAGTTTTTTGAGGCATTCTATCAAATAGTTACGTGCCTTGCCTGGGTTTGACATTTTGAATAAAAATCTACCTTGTGTTCATCTTGCAACCTTGGCAATCTATCACAGCCGTGGAATTAGACTTTGGAGGGTGCATAAATTTAAATAATGTCCCTGATGCCATTTGCAACCTGTCACAGTAGAAAAACTTGAACATAGAAGACTATAGAGGTAAAAATAGCCTTCCTGTTCCATTGGCAACCTGTCACATTTGTTGTACTTGAAAATAGAATGTTGTTGAGGTTTAAATAATCTCTTTGATTCCATTGTCAACCTGTCTCAGCTGCAGCGCGTGAACATAATTGGAAGTTTAAAAGTTTAAATAACCCTCTTTATTATGTTGACATTCTATCACTCTTGCAGCACTTGAACATAGGAGAGTGTAAAAGTTTTAAATAACCTCCCTGAGTCTCTTGGCAATCTGCAAAGGAGAGGGACTGGCAGTTGATGCTGGGAAAGGCTGTGAAGTTGGCTTTCACCTAAATTGTGGCTACTTGAAAGTTTCTTAAGCCTTTCATCAAATCCATCTTGCACTTATCCTACAATATTTTCCCTCCTTGAGATGATATCTATTTGAGGCATAATGTCAGACAGTTCACGTGCCTTTTCGTATTCTTCAGACATTCTATCAATCAGTTTTTATGCCTTGTCTATGTGTCCATAATCCCAGTAGCAGCAAACACAACCTTATGTCTGAAAATAAACTTTAGCTCACCACTGATATTTTCTTATAAAAGGGCTGCAAAAATCCTCTATTGAGCTCAAGAATCTAATGGCTCTAAACCCAAATATTTTCAGATCTATTATTTGTTTATTGTGAATAGATTGAAGCAGTAGCTGTAGGGAGACTGATTTTGATTTGTCTCATTTTTTTCCTTGAATTCTGCTTTGGTAGGGGTTCGTAATATTTTACCTGCAAACTCTGTTTTGTATTTCTCATCAGCATTGCTGACAATTTGACATAATTTGTGCAGAACCTTGAGAAATGAAGGCAAAGATTAAGAGTCTGCTAAATATTCATTGCATAAGTTTATATATATATATATAAATGATTAAATTAAATATTAGGTAGCCATAATCTGCAACACCATTTCCACGATCAATTAGCTCTCCTAATAAAGAATCCATCCCTTCCTCTATATCGTAATCACATCAACACCATTTAAGCCTGTTCGGTTTTTTTTTTCAAAAAGCCCATACGCCTACTGTTGGGTGTTGGTTGATTAAGGACTGGTAGTGGAAGTGAGTAATAGGACAATCTCAAGGTAGGTCAGATCACTTATATATTCATTACTAACTAGGATTTAATTAGCTATGGCTGTGCTGCTCTTCTCTGAACACAAACATCTAAAATGTTACAGCAAAGGCCGAGGAATTAACTTCTTAATTAAAAGAAAAATGTAGTGGCTAATTAAAGGACAAATGTCATGTTTTGAAGTAAAAAAATAGGTCTTTGAGACTAATTTATCTTAACCGAAATGTCTATACGAAAGTGTTTATAAATATTTAAAGTTAAGATTAACATTTTTTCCTCAAACTGTTGTTTTGATATGAACCTAGTGAGATGTATTGCAGAAAAAACTACTCTTACATGGTTAGGATCCCTGTAAAAAAATTTATGGGTTTTGTTTTCTATTCTTCCACCTTTCCAAAACATATTGAAGTTTTGAATTTGACCCAATAACGTAAAAGTTATGCCTGTTTAAATGTTGTTCCCTTTTGCTGCAATCCTTTTGCTGCAATTAACAAGCTGAAATTTGATAAGTGATTGTATGATGAAGATATGTAATACAATAGGTGTGCTGACTATATTAAAATGTATTATTTTGTAAAAAGTGAACATATTGAATAATATTAGTCCTCTCACTAATTTTTAGAAAGGGGCGATGTGATTATATTCTACATAAAGTTAGTTTTCAAAGGCTAAGCTAACCCAACCTAATTACCCTTTTATTAGTTTATTCATATTTATGTTTAGTTACTTTATGTAGTGTGTATTATCTATGAGGAATGGACTATTTAAATATTTCATTTGTTCAAAAGGATTGGTAAATTCTACTAAGGCTAAAATAGAAGAATGAATAGTTGCTAGACTCACACTCTTTAGTTGACATTTCTTTGCTATTGTTATGCTTTTTATTCAGCTCATTAGAAATTACATTTTTACAAAGGTTCCTAAACCAAGTACCTATAAGTCTTAGCAATAAAATCACCATGACTTTGCCATCAATTTACATACTTGAATTTAGATATTTGGATTATCAAGAGTATATTATTTTACAATATAATGTCAATTTTATTCAAGCTATGTATCAATTGATTGTGTAGTCATTTAACTATTCTAGTTGTATGTTGATTCATCATTTTTTCTACTTTCCTTGTAGTGTAGGGTACACCTTAGATTATCATTGTGAAACTTACTTTCGTTAATCCCCTATAACATTATTGTAAAGAGAAAACTTTATTACTAATGATTGCTTCATGGGCAATAGAGCTATCTTGAAATATATCGTTATATAATCTTTTATTTTGATCAAGAAAATAGCTTATTTTAATATCCAACTCATTTGTAATCGTTAGTTTGAGATCATGAATGAATTGCTTTTGCTTGTTTGATTTTCCATCACGTCTCTCTCTTGGATGAACTATCAATTGACTTAGCTATTGGTTATTGTGTTTGATCTTGTATGAAGATGATAATCTTTTGAAAGTGTTGGCTACTATTTTGTTATGATATTGTCATCTTTACTCTTCTCTTGTCGTTTTGTGATTGTGGAACTTATATAGTCATTTTGTGGGTTCCTCGAAGTAAGTTTTCCTTTTCCTTAATTTTGATTAAGGAGACTTTGTTGCATTGTCTTTCTTGTGGTCATATTTGAGATGGTTGGGAACCTGATATATTTCAATTACCTTCAATAGAAGATTGTGGATTTATAGTGTTTTTGGCTTCTAGAGGCAATGGAGGAACTTGACTTATGTTGATTTTTCCACAGTTGTTCCATTGGGATTTATTGCTCTTATTTTGGATTTTGAGCTTGTGGGTATTATTTTGTACTATGGTGTTGAATTTTGATGCGGTGGGTGTTACCTCCTTGTTCTTGTTTCAGTGATATGGAATGGGTTTGCGAGATGGTTCTTTCCTCGCATGTTGTGAGTTATGTACACTTGAATTTTGTTTATGTGAGCGGAGGTACTCCATTGCTTGTATTTGGTTTTTGTTCCGTAGGGAGAGTGGCTCTTCATGGGGGCCGGTGCACAAAGGGGCTGTTTGGGTAACCCATGGAAGAGTTTCTTAAGCAAGTGATAATGTAATTAATTAACTAGTAGGGTGGGTAGATAAACACTAAACAAGATTAATTATGAGCCTCACCCATACTGTTAGTGCTTCCACAAGCTAAGGATGGGATGAGAAGACCTGGTTGGTAAGATCATTGCCTTGTCCTCACGAAAGGTAAGTGGTTCCACATGAGTCACCCTATGGAGTGGTGCCTTGAGATAGGCTACCTAGATAACAATAGATGGAGGTGGTACCTTGTGATAGGTTGCCTAGATAATCCATGTAAGGCCATGCGATGACACTCTCCTACAGTACCCGTTTATGTTCCCTTGTTTGGTTGCCTTTGGGATTGTTGATTGAATTGTTGATGTTGTTGAGGAAATTGGTTCTTGGTGATTGTTGTTGAAGCCTCCAAGTTTTATCTTTAATGTTTCACACATGCCTCATGGAAAATTTAATTGATGTTAATGAAAGGTGCCCTTGTTATTTATTGTTGGTTGATATTGTGATTTCATTTGAAGGCTTGGGATCCTATTGTTGTTGGAACCTCTTATGGTTATTTAGTGTTGAACTATAATCTTAACATTTGGTTATGTTGAACTTTTCATTATCTTGTTTTTGGCTAAGTGATGGCAAGGTTGTGGTTTGTTATCTTGAGTTGATGATATCCTTGTTATGGATTTTGGTTTGCTATTGGTTCATTTGATTGTTTTGGATTGTGGTATGGGGATCTTTCTTGTCAACTCCTAGCATGGGGGGTGGAGTTTCGAGTCCACATGGTTGGGTGGAACATGCTATGCACCCCATTGGGTCCCCATCCAAGGATCGAGCTATGCAGATATGTGCCTCTTGTGGTGACTCTAGGATTGTACTTGAGTTAGAGCTGATCTTGTTACTTTGTATTCACCTTTTTAATTATATTAATCTATCTTATTGTATTGTTCCCATATATGTTGAGGAACACATCTGTATCACTGTATCTCTTATACAATGTAACTTTTATTATCATTGTAATGATTGTAATCCTTGACCTTAATTTATGATCTCTAATGGATGTTTGTCGTTCATGAAATGTATATAAATACTTGGTACTTTTATGTGTTAACATTTCATAGTATCTAATTCTAAATGGTGTTGTATCTATGGAAATATACTCCACAATTGGCATATTGAACTATTAATAAAATGTTATATGTATCTTTTTCATCTCTTTTGATCATGGATGGTTGGATGTTATCTTTATGTAATATTGATTCGTTCATTATCATTATGGTTTTAGTTTTAGGACTTCATGATGCCATCTCATGTACCCCAGAGGACGTAATGGTCATTGTGATTGTATAATTGCTTTATATGCAATATATGTTCATGTTTATATTATGAATTGTTCTTCTTTAAAAAAAAAAAATTGTGTGGTAATTTGTTGTTTTTGTTGTCCTTTGGGGTTTGCATGGCGGGGAATTACAGTACGACTTTCCCTTAGTGGCTCGATATGAAGCGAGGCGCATCCCATAAGTGGAAATTTTTTATGCTTGACTTGTCCTATGTTGGATACATTAGGCATGATGATATATAAGAAGAAGACCTTACATGAACGAAGCAAGAACCCCTTGAACTAAAAACCTATAAACATAATGTTCATAAGTGTTTAGCATTGTGGTGCCTTATTGAAGTTCTCGAGAGGATATTTTTGACATGCTATTGGAGCCTAATAAGATTCTCTCATTTGCCACACTTTTGGGATACTCACCTAGTAGATGCCCTGATGTTCCACTACCCCAGAGTGAGTGCATGTGTTATTTTCATAGTAGACATCAAGTTCTTATTGTGAACATCTTTGGACAAATAGTTGAGACATGTTCCACATCTTATTGGACAGTCGAGGCTTGATCCTTCCTTTTTCTTAAACAAACATTTGAGACATCTTCCACATCGCGTTGAATGCTCAAGGCTTTATCCACCCCCCTTCTCTCCTTGGTTTTGATAGTATATGATTGTGTAATAACCCATTCTAATTATTACTTAAATATTAATTGCAAATGAAATTATGAATATTAAATTTTAAAAAGACATAACTTAAGCAACTATTTTCAATCATAGCAACACATGTCTAATTAAAATATGAGTCATAATATATATTCATTTCCAAATTTTGATTACAATGTCCAAGTTGACATGGCTCATTGGGCCATAGAGTCAATATAATATATAATTTACATCAAGATTACATAATATTCCTTTGATAACTTGAAAACATCCAAGGTTTCCTTTTGACACTCGCCTCCATTGGTGGATGAGAACATGGCTCAAATGCTTTAACACTAAACCATGAAGCTTATGCTTCCCCAAAAATTTTCCTAGTACTCAAAGAATACCTAACCCTACATGAAAATTTTAGCAAGAGAACAATTTGAAAGGTGGAATCTAGTGCATGCCCAAACATCAACATTCATCTCTATCTATGATAAAAAAAAATGTAAGATCTATACTAGGAATGGCAAAGAGAGTCATCACAAATAATTCCATACATACATAATGGGCTAACTATTTGGCCAAGCATTATAATTAAGTTGCAACAACAAAAGATAGGTTTTGGATAAAGAAAAACCTTTACCCTTTGTACTCCATTTTGACACCCATCCTAGAAGGTAACTTTCAAACAACAAAAGTATGTTCTTCACCAACTATCTACCCTCTAGCCTAAGGTTCTCTAGTCTACTTAGGTGTTGCTATTCTACTAAATAAAGAGAATATTATTTAAACATACATCAATGGAAAAGTAATTAAGTATACTTATTCAACAACCTAAGAAATTCATAAAGATAAATCAAGTGGTTCTATTAATTTCATCATCCATTTAGTTCATACATTAACTGGTCACATGATTACATTCAATGTATTCTACCAGTTCATATTTAACGTAAATCAATATTCATTAGAGAAGAAATTAAATAAAATAAATAACAAAAGAAGGTATGTCACAAGTATGTGTATGTACGTAGATGAAGGACTATGTGCATACACATATATGTGCCAAATTTAGTTAATATATTTATGCATATATTCTGAAATAAATACCATTATAATAGATTGCTTTGTTCAAAATAATGTGACAAATTGTTATATCATCTGATAGTTTTACAAGATGTAAGTTTTCCTTTTTCATAGAAAAGAAGAACAGTTTTGTTTGAAACAATTACTATACTATCCTACAATGTTCATATCAAATCCATGTTTTTTTTAGAAGTTTACAAGTTACTATGTCATTGTGTCTCATTAATAGTTTCACATTAACTATCATAAAATGTAAATGATCAATGATTCTATCATTCTAGATATACAAATATTTAAGCAATACTAGTATTTTTTGTGTAAATAAAAGAATCGAATGACATGCTTGTCGTTTTAAATCCAAAATAAACATAAGAATCTGGAACAATTTTATTAATGTTCAAGTTATGGAGAAACCCATGCTTCTATTGGTGATAGTTATAAGATATATACTCAAGCCATTGCCATTCTAAAGAATGACTATTCAATTTTATTATTAACATTAACAATAACTGAACCTTGATGAATGGTGATCATCAGCCTACATTGTTTGATGATAATGAGTTGGTAAGATTCATTCATGGTAATCGTTCTATGGAACGATTCGAGTATTGTTCTAGGGAACAATAATGTGCACGCAATAAGGACTAGTGAATACAAACATTGTGAGTGTCACATGTAGGCAATGATAGGAGAAATCATTCTGATGAACAATTAAATCTATGTTCAAATGGTATAATGTTAATCGAGCTTAAAGATCATGCCAACAGAATGAAAAATGGAATGATATAAATTTTTGACCACCATTAATGGTGAACGATGCAACATTCTTTAATAACAGTGACGTCTATACATTGTTCTATGAATGATTACTGAAACCCACACACCCATATGGTGTGGCATACCTATTCGTACTTTCCAACAAGGAGAACACAAAACTATGAAAGATAACAATGGAGAAACAACCATTTCCATTAGAAGGAAATGATAAACGATTTTTAAATAATTTTAAAATAAAATAGTACTTTTGGCTATCGGAATCATCTGAATAACCATGAAAATGGTTAATAAAACTTACATGCAAGAAATATCAAATAGAGGCGATAGAAATATAACATACAAAGCATAACCATGTTCGGCTATCATGTCGATAGGAAGAATATGCACAGATTTAGTGCATGCAAAGGATTTTTGATAAGTCCCTTGCAACATTATAGAGAAAATGATTGATCTCATACAATGATGTCTTGGCTCTACGAAAAATAAACTTTCTTTTTATGGACATGTAAATATTTACCACTAATTCAAATTGAATTGACAAAATGAAAAGAAAATTGCAAGTTTCAAATACATTTTACTAAAAAAATAAAGAATGTACACCAACAAACACTGATTTACCTCTATTTCATGTGATTTTCCATGGATTTTTCCTTCTTTCCAGCTCAATTGAATCCCTTTCCTTCCTTCTTCCCTGACTACTTGTTGGTACTGCTTGTCTCCCCAATTCCTTGCAAGTAATTTGTACTACCAAAATGGAAACCATTTTCTCCCTTACATGTTCACTCCATTATGGGGGTCATTTCATTTCATAATTATCCTTAATTTGACCACCCACTACTACATTTGAATATCTTGTCCTTTAATTTGGTTGTAGGCCACTATTTCATAATATCTTCCTTATGATATTTGTAATAATTTTATTCTCTTTTTATATGTTATCAAAATTTAACAATAATATTTGATGAATTTGATCTCATATTATTTTATAAGGAATATGTATGTGTTTATATATATGTATGCACATATATATTTATTTATATATATCATTGTTTTATTTTATCACAATATATTGTATAATCACTTTCAAATAAAGAATAAACTTTTTATTTTTTTTGAATAATAGTTTTTAAATGAAGTGATTTTCTTATCCTTCAAGCATTCCTTTTAAATACATACATATATGTTTAACCATGCTATCTTTTTTTCTTTTAAGTTTTGAAAACTCGAGATCAAAATAGACAATTCAACAATAATTCACATGTATAGCATTCTGCAAGCCTATTTTCTTAAGCATTGAATCAAATAAATATATCATTCTATATGAAAATTTAAATGCAGCTATCATGTCATTTAGTGGTGTGTGCACCTAGATTCCATCAAACTTACTGTTCAATCTAGATAAACTATCCTAGCTCAACCATGTTCTCATCCTTAAGCCTATTTCCTACATTTTCACACACTTTCACTTACACAATCCATTAATAACATTCAATCATGATAAAGTATAAGATAGATCAAAAGGTCACATAGTCAAAAGATGGTCAACTTATTTCAAACATTTCAAAAATATGAATTTTTTTCATTCAATATATTGAATTTCTCAATAATTTAATTTATCATATTATAATTTGAATGCAATTAAAATTGGGATATGACAGATTGTGTATCTTTTTCATTGTTGCAAACATAAGTGTCTTCAATGTCTACTTCAGTGTGAGTTTGACATGGGTCCATACTCTCACTAAAGTGGGGAGAAAATATCGTGTAGAAAAAAGTAACCCTTTTTCACACTCAATTCAAAATAATTAATATTAAAATAAGCTTAATTATGCCTTGATTTAGTGTTGTAATGTGTTTTACACCTTCACATTAAGTCTAGGGCCCTTCTTAATAAAATGGACTTAATGGTGCCTTATTTAGGGTGTTGTAAAGTGTTTCTTTATACTTTCACACTAATCTAGGGATTTATTAATTAATTAAGGTTAATTTGAGCTTAATTGGGCCATTTAATTCAAATCCAAGCCTAATTAATTGCAGATTCTAAGAGTTAAAGCCTGATATTCATAAATAATATTACACATCACTTAATTTTGCAAGGAATGTGTCCTAGGTTAGTGACCTAGGACCCATTCGCCACTTGGTGAATGGGTCCTCACTAGGTCCTAAGACCCCCCTTTTTGCATAACATTTCATATTTCCTGAAGTGTGTCCTAGTTAGCATAGGGAAAATGGGTCCTCGCTTAACTTATGACACCCCCTTAGAATATGTTTTTGGTGGTATTTTAATGATTTCAAATCTTAGATCTGATGTTGGCTTTTGTTATTTGAATTTTGAGATTTAATCTTAAGTTATGTATAAATATAAGGTTATTTCACATAGTTTCATCTAAGCAAGCTAACTCTTCATAATCAATCAAGAGTAATTTTACAAGAGCATTATAGAGCATTCAAGAGCATTCAAGGGAATATTTACAAAAGTTTATTGCAACAGTTAAAGATCTATTACATCATGTCAAATTCTTGCATGTTGTTGAGCTAATGTGATTATGTAGCATTGGTGATCAAGTTCAAGTCTTCAATGTCATTATCTTATGTCAAATTAATGATCAAGTCTACATACATTGAGGCCACTTCATGCTAAGTTTGAGATTTACAATTTAAGGTTCAATTGAGGATTGGTGAGTAGTGACATTACATTGCTCATTCATCTCTCCTTTTATGCATTCTTTCATTTCAAGGTTTAATTACCAAATGGGCTTTGACTAAGGAAAACCCCTATTCCCTAACAAAAAAACATTTTTCTTCTCCTTTAATGTGTGATTGCAAGTTTTAGGTTGAAGATCAAGTGGAGAGAAAAAGTTGTAAAATTTGCCAAAGTTCTCATTTTTCTTGCAAGATCATGGAAATTCTTCTATAGAATTTATTTCTCACTTTCAAAAGTTGAATGTTCACCTAGGATCTGGGAGTGCAAACATTGAAAAACATAACCTAGAAATTGATTTTCCAGAACCCTAGTAGGGACCCATTCACCACTAAGCGAATTAATCCTTAGTGAGGCTCGAAAAAGTAATTTTTGTAATAGGTACACAACATTTGACCCTCTAAAAACTTTCCTTTTGATTGCTATATTAGTTAGGTGAGTCAATGCAGGATCATGGGAATCCAAACTAGGACCTTAAGTAGCAATAGAATTTAGAAAAATAGAGTTATAAAACTTGACATAAAAATTTGAATAAATTATTAAAATAGTTTTAAAAATGTAAGAACAAAATTTGTAGAAAATTGAATGTAGTTTTTAAGATATTATTCCTTTTTTGGAAAAAATAAATCTATTTGGTGAAGCTTTGAAATTTCAATGTACTAGTACTAAATTTTTAGGAAAAAAAAAGGTAGGTGTATGTCTGACCAACCTAAGTAAGGAAAAAATAATCTATTTTTTGAAACTTTCTATATAAGTAGAGGACACATGCCCGGATGTGTTGCATTTTTTTTCTCTATTTTTTTTGCAAGTAACTAATTATTTATGATTTTTTTATTAAATATTTTTAAAAATATTAAAACTTGATTTTCTAACCACCACAACTTGTTCAAAAATTTATGAAATTCAATTTTTATTTTCTTTATCCTATATTATGGGAATCATAAAATGTGTTGCATTTTTCAAATTCAAAAAATGTGAAATTGTTTAAGAATTATATATATTTTTCAATCAATCTATCTATTTAATTCACTCTTCTTGGTTTTTGATGTTGTATGATTGTTTATCTTTGTCATTGTTGCATACATAAGTGTCTTGAATGTCTGCTTTAGTGTGAGTTTGATGTGGAGTCATACTCTCACTAAAGTGGGGGAAAAATGTAGTGACAAAAAAAGTATCCCTTTTTCCTTAGTTTGGGAATAATTGATAATTAAAATGAGCTTAATGTTGACTTGATTTAGTGTTGTAATGTGTTTTACACATTCATATTAATTTTAGGACCATTTTAAACTAAATGCACTTAATTGTGCCTTATTTAGGTTGTTGTAAAGTGTATCTTTACACTTTCACGTTAATCTAGGGCTTTATCAATTAATTGAGGTTAATTTTCCTTTATTGGCCTCATTAATTCAAATTCAAGCCTAATTAATTATAAATTCTAAGGGATAAAGCAAGACATGAATGATATTACACAACATTTAATTTTTGAAGGTGTTTGTCTTGGGTTAGTGAGAAAAATTTAGCTCGAAAACAAGTTTTGAATGGACCTGAAACCATCAAGTTTTAAGGGGACCTGAAACCCACACTAAGATGAAGAAGCTTCCCAAAAGATTGGTTTGAAAACATCCAGCAGCAAAACAAGGAACTAGCAAGCCAACAACTAGCCAAAAGCCAGTAGGCTACCCAAAAAAGAACCAAGATATTACATAGATCTTGACTTCATTGGTTTTGACGAGACCAACACCCCACTACAATCCCTTGGTTTTGACAGGAACATCAACCCATTACAACAAGGATTTGACTAAGACCTTAAACCCAAACCTATGGATTTTGAAGGGATCCACAACCCAGTACATCTAGATTTTGGTAGGGACCTTAAACCCAAGAATATAAATTTCAAAAAGTAGATCAGGAACAAAGCTCCAACATCTGAAGTATCAGATCCCATCAAAAAACTCTTTCCACCTCTATAAGAAAGGTAACCATAAGTGCACAAAGCTCCAACAGAGTTCATCAAGAGTTGTATGTTCTCTCCACCTCTATAGGAAAGAAACTCAAGCTCCTCCATACCATCGTGGCTATGACATCCATTAACCTTGAGAGTGAACACCTTAAAGATCAGCTTGATTTTCAAAATATCCACCTCAATAGAAGATAAAGAAAAGAAGATAGTAGGAAGGCCAACATCAACTCACATGTAGCCACAAAATAGGGTTTCATCAGGCCCCCAACAATAATTCCAGGCATAACTAGTAGCATCCCACTCCACCTCTATAGGAGAAAGGTCGCATCCAACCACATCCATCTCCCCCTCAATAGAAGATAGGACCACCTCCATAGGAAAGACCAAAGTAACCCAAAGATGCACCAAAAGAAGCTTAAAAAACACAACCATGGAACTAAGAATGCAAAGGACAACAAAACCCTCACCAAAACAAAACCTAGAGGTCAGAAGATGTAAACAGAGGAAGCTAGACCCCAACATAAATAAGATCACATACCATAAAGATTCCAAAGGAATCCAAAGCATAAGAACCTCTCCCAGAAAAACAAAAAACACATCAAGGTATGAGGAGAAAAGTGAATTAGAGAGATCAACATTTTTCTGCCAAAGGGATGGAGCTGAAGCTAAGATATTCACAACAACCCTTAGATAAATGAATGATGAGCTCTCCCAGTCAGGGAAAAAACAACATCCAAACATCCCTATAGAAAAAATATTGACAACAAAACAGCCAAACATGAAAATGAAGCTAGAAGAGAGAAGGGGCCAAAGAGGAAAATAAAAGCCACCATATTTTAGCGAAAGGGGTAGAGAAGAAACAATGACATCCACAGAAGCCCTCAAATAAATAGACGTGAAGTTCACCCAATCAAGGCAATGCCAACTTCCACACACACCCTTAGAAATATAGAAAACATCCCAATCCCCAAGCATAAAAAATAAGCAAAAAGAAAGCAAGGGCCAAAGAGAAGAAAAAAAGAAAACCCTCACGAGATCCGTAGTCTTCAATAGGCAGCCAAATGGGAACCAAGCCTCATTAATGCCTCTTTCACAACCACAAGCCAAAAGGAGACAAGCACCTTCATAGTCTCCCACTAGGAAAACTAGATCTAGAGGAGAAAGAGCCACCCGCCAGAAAGAAGCAGAAGGTCCTTCCTCAGTCGCAATAGTCACCATACTAGAAATGCTACCCCAGCAAA
Organism: Sequoia sempervirens; assembly: GCA_007258455.2. NCBI lineage: Eukaryota > Viridiplantae > Streptophyta > Pinopsida > Cupressales > Cupressaceae > Sequoia > Sequoia sempervirens. The sequence goes on from VDFB02366671.1 coordinate 14,345, forward strand.
CCGCATAGCCCACCCACCATCCACCAAAAATATTTTGTACAGGCCTTCCACCATCAGCAAGGGCCCCAAGCAGTTGATTCCCCCAACCATTGTTGCCATCGAAGTCAGAATCCTCTTCTCTCACCTCTGTGGTTTTTGAAAAACATTGGCCACTACTCATCCCGCCTAAGCGCTCCATCTTTCTCAAAAATAGTATTATATTATTATTAATATATTTTAATTAATATATTAATCAATATTGATGTTTAATTATTTTTACTTTTCCATGTAAAAAATACAACTTAATTAATTGAAAATTTACAAAAGTAATAGTATCATGGATTTTAGAAATCTGATAACTTAATTCTAACTACTTTATATGAAAGATATTATACTATTACTTTTAACTTGAATAGGCACTTAATACATAAAATAATTCTTTACTACAAGTGAATAAAAAAGAATAACACATTTCATTTATTATATTATAAATAAATTACAATGTTACATCCATTTCTAAAGTTGATTAAAGCATTCAAAATATTGTACAAATGGCATGCCATATTTATATTTGACACAACTGATACTAATATAGTAGTGGTGTCATGGAATGGGTAAAAGTACCTATTGTATTTTCTCCAACTCATTACAAAGGTGAGAAATTCACCAAGCAGTTTGAGTTGTACGTAAAGCATTAGTGGTAGAGCGATGTTGGAGCCTATGGATGTGAAGGAGATCATATCCTCAAACCACAAGGATTAACAAACATGCTTCAAAACTCAAAGCTATGAATATAGAAAATATACCTATCTTGGATTGTTAAATATGAAGGCACATGTGTAATGATATTCAAGAATTGATACCAGTTGGAGTTATCAAGAAGATACTAAAGGGGTAGTAAATTTTCTAACCCAATTTTTTGGCAAGACCAAGTCAGTACGAAGGATTAGAATGAATTTGAATGTCCATAGTTTCTTTTTGAGGGACTTTATCAAAATGGAGAACGAGAAAAATTGATGAATTTATATGGGGAAAATATTAAAAGACATCTACTATCACAATCCCATTGAAATAACTTTTCTCCATCGAAGATCCTCCACTTGGTTCAAAACTAGGAGCAATCACTAAATGATCCAGATAAAATTCTTTCCAATTCCACACATTTTGAAGGGAATTGTTCTCCTTTTCCTTTCAAATTATATAACTAGAGGTAGGAGAATTTAGATTATCCCCAATAATACCACATCATCCTTATTAACCTCACAAAAGACACATCAAAATTTAGAACACTACACTAAAAAATATTTTATGGACTTCATAATGATTTAAGTTAAATTCACCATCCCTCTTTATAGCAAAAAATAGACGTTAACCCAACACTTGATCATTAAGTAAAAGTGATTATTAAATATCAATAATTTTCATAATTTAGATTCTTACAGTGCCATGAAATGCTAGCACACATTCTCAAAAATATTTCATATATATTTACCAACATGTACAATTAAAATCATTAATTATACTTCATTCAATAACACATTAGTGCGAGATTGATTTGCATGATGATCATTAAACTGCATTGTAAAGAGTTAACAAACTAATATGAGAAAGTGCCACATGGAATATGGTGGATTCATGGACAAAGTTTTCAACATAGGTCATCATGCTATTGGAAAAATGCTTGATTGAATTATTCAATGTAATTCAAAGCCTTTATACAAGGAAGAAAGCGAGTAGTTGCATAAGACAATTTAAGTAAAACAAGTAAATTGTAATACCTGCTAACAACTAACAATGACTTATTAATGATCCCATTAATAATGTAATACAATATTATGGTAACATTCCCACCTTATTACATTATTCTTGAAACCACAAAATCACCTTGCCAAGGGACCCGCCTTTAAGGCTTACATAACAAAACTTGTTGATTACAAAAAAGTATGGATACATTCTTGAGAATGTTTTAATTTTGAAGAAACAAATCTTGACTTAGGTGGAACACCATCAAGTTTCCTTGTGACCCTTAGAAGGGTGTAGCTTCAATTTGAATTACTAACTTCTTGGACTACTATTTTCCTAAACTCCTAAATCACTGATTCCCAAATTATTCGATAATAATCCATATTGAGCTCCCCAAACTTATAACTCCATCAATTTGTTTGATGAACCTCATAAGGATATAATTCTTGATCACAATCTTGTAAACTCATTTGAAAACCCTCCATACTGATATTTATACCAAACCCTTTACCTGTCTCTAAAGATCAAACTTCACAATATATGTATTCTTCAAATCTATCAACAACAACAAAGAAAAAGAAAGAAATTATAGCCCAAAATGCTTCTCATGCAAATCATCATCTCAAAGTGAGAAGCTAACTTGAGATTATGGAAATTTTTCCATCCTTCAATGCCAACAACCTCCAATAGTGAAGAATTATAGTACTAATGCATTCTTAACACCACTAAAAGATTCAATAATAAAAGCTTCATCATCTGATGAATCTTCAATGCAAGAAAATTTTCCTTCATTTGTTTTACCTCTGAGATTTCTTTTAAGAACATTTGTAGCTCAAGTTTTACACAACCAAGATATGTGATTTTTTTTCTTACAATAAAAACATTTAATTTCCTCACTACTTGTACTTGATCTTTTATTATGGATTTGAGAATATAATGTGTTCTCTAGTTGAGAAACATCTTTTGAATATTTTTCATTTGTTATCTAATATTTTGCTAAAAGAGTTGAAATCATATCTTCTACATTTTGAGAGGTTATCTAGCTTAGTGTAAAAATAGTATTACTGTATTTTAAAGGAAAAAAATTTAACAATATAGATCTAGAATCATCATCATCTACTAGAGCCTTGACTTCTTCTAGTTGTCTAAGGAGAGACCTCAAATTACTTGTGTGATTTGACATTGTAATTCCATCTTCCATTTTCAACCTGAATAATTAAAGTTTTAAAGAAAACTTTGCATTAAGTGCTTTTACTCCAAACAATTTATTTAGATCATCCAAAATTTTCTTTGATGATTTTTCCAAATCAATGTGATGTAATTTAGAATTAGAAAGAGCAAGACAAATAATATCCTTGGCTTTATCATCTCTATTGTTCTAGTCTAATAACTTAGTTTCCTATGTAGGTTCCTTTTTCTTTCCACTCACTATTCCCCATAAATTCTTATTCATTAGTTGCATTTAAATTTTCATTTTCCAAGTATGAAAATCAAAACTAGATTAATTATCTAAGTTATCTACTACAATATCCATAATGATATATCCCTTATCTATCACCTTATTACTTCATTACAAAAGCCTTATGTCACTTCAAATAGAAAGCAAGATGATCATTTTTACATGAAGCTTCACAAAGACCTTCATCCTAGAAAAACTCTTCAATGTAAAAATAAAGTATTGGCCTCTGAATTATAACATCATACCTTATCATTGAAAGCTAGAAAATTAGATTGAAAAAATTCTACACCTTACACTTCTTCAAGTGTACTTAGCAATGAACAACTTCTAAATCACTTTGCTCAGATTTATTCTCACATCTCTTTATTTCTTGTCTACAATTTTGGCATTGGAACAACCAAAAATTGTTGCTAGATGATTTTTTATGGCTTAGGACATGGAGCACACCCACTTTCTAGTTATTTCATTCAAGGATAACCCTAGATATCTCAATGCAAAGGGGAAAGAGATCTTGCAATAGGGCTATCCTAGGCGCTAATTGTAAACTAATGAGGGGTTCACCACCAAGTTAAGAATTGGAAAGACAAATTTAATGCAAGATGAAATGTAAGATGTCATGCTAAACCCTAATTTAATGCAAACCTTCACTAAATGACCTAGAAATGCAAATGAAACAAAATAGAAAGCTACAGGATGGAATGTGTGCACCTGAAAATATGAAGATGACTGGAAGGAGGTCTGAAATGTTTGAAATTCTATCTTTAATGCTAAGTGGGACTTATTTTCCAATTTGGATGAATTAGTCCAAAATTTGGGTTTCTAGGAATAAGAATTTGACAAATGGGTATCCGAATCTGCAAAAATCTGAATTTTGATCTAAATTGAGACTTATTCACTAGAAGTGGCAAATCAATCCAGTTAGGTTTTTCTGAAACTTAAAAGTTTGAATTTTCTCTTCTAATTCTTCTCAATCTACTTCTTCAAGTTTTCAAATCTGAATCTCTGTAAATCAACATATAGGTGTTCTCCAATGTTTTCCAATGCTTGATGACAAATTTGAAAACTTTAAGCACTTTAACAACTTTCTCCAATCTTGCTCTTCATTGTTTCTTCAACCTAGAACTACACATCACACACTAAAGAGAGGGAAAAATGTTGTTTTGTTAGTGGCTATGGGTTTGCCTTGGTCAAACCCTATTTTGGTAATCAAACCTTGAAATAGAATGAAATAGGAATGGAGAATGATGAATGAACAAAATATGATGTTGCAACTCAACAAACCCTAGCAATGAATTGTTGTAAACATGCATGAAATGGATCCAATGGATGTAGATCTTGAATCTTTCTTGGATATGATAGATCTTGAATGAAATGTTATATTGAATCATAAAACCTGACATCATAATTGTTAGCTCAAAAATAAACATGATGAATGAAGTCCTTGACATGATGCTTGATGCTTGAATAATTCTCTAAAATACTTGATAATTTCCCCTTGAATTCTCTTAACTACTCTTGTAAACACTTGAATGCTCATGTGAACTCAAACTTGCTATAAGGATGAATACTTGAATTCTTGGGGGGAAAATGAGTGAAATAAACTTGTATTTATACTTAATTATGCAAGAATTCCTAAAATTACAACACTACATGTCGACATCAGATATAGGAGGATAAACACGTACAAAAAAATTGAATTAATTTTGATTTTGGGCCACACGAGAGTCATTCAATGAATCCCATTAGGCATAATTTATTGACTATTTTTAAAAATGCTTAGAAAGGTGTGAAACTAGGTACAAGACCTAAAAACATAGGTGGGACTCATTTACTCAAGGTGGTGAATGAGTCCTAGATTACTAAATCTAGATCATTCAACTTGAAAAATACCTAAATTATGATTGGATGTTGATTTGTGTTGGGATTACCCTTGAAAACATGCTCTAAATGAGGCTTGTGGATACAAAATAAGGCCAATTAAAGCATAAATAAGCCCAATTATTAATGACAACCCCAAAAAGGTGTGAAAGTGTGTTACAACACCTTACACCACTTTAGATAAGGCATGATTAAGGTTAAAAATAGATTTATTAGGTGTAGTTAATTAATAAAACCTTAGAAAAGTGTGAAAGTGTGTTACAACACTTCACAACACTTTAGCAAGGCACCATTTATCTTTCTTAGTTCCCAAGGGTTGAAGACCTAATGTGAATGTTTCAAACACATTACAACACTAAATAAATGCACCATAAGCCTAGTCTACAAGGAGGGCCCAAACAAGCAAGGAAAAGTAGAAGGCATACTTTTTCCATTGCCATAGGAATCATGATACTTTATCCTTTAAAGGTCTTTTACTTGCAACTTGTGCTATTATTTTTAACTTCCACTTAGGGAAAAGGTGACTTTCATAATGAACTTGAATCTTCAAACTTCAAAACACTTATGTTTCCACAAAAATCAAGGCTTACATATTTATCCTCTCTTCTTATAATTTTTTTATATGACAATGAGTAGAAGCAACATCATCATAGTCTCATATTGTCAACCTACTCTTCTCTTCATACACAACTCTACTACTCCTAAATGGTAGCTTCCTACACAACTCTACTATTCTTACACAATGACCATGGGGGTTTCCAACTTGTGTTGGAATCCTTCTCCTTGGTGTCATCCTTGACACCTTCAGAAGACCCATTCTCTCACACAAGACACCTTCCAAAGATACTTAAACTACACTCGGATACCAAATGTTGGAAAAATTATTGATTTATTTACTTAATGTAATGTAAAAACTTCATAAAATGAAGAAACTAAGCAATTGCATAAGAAAACTTAACTAAACCACATAAACTTTAATACCTTCTAACAACTAAAAATGACTTGTTAACAATATCATTAGCAATGTAGTACAATAATATGGTAACATGGGAAAGTACACATGGCATCAAAGTGCAAGAGTGCAACTTAGAATAAAAGAATAATTTTATCTCCCTTTTATGATGACCTTTCATTAATGTTGTTCGTGCAAGATCATAAAATATGAATATTTGGGAAGGGGGTATATTAATAATGAAGAATACCAATGTCTTTTTAGGATATTAATGACACAAAATACCAATTTATTTTTAGGTTACACAAAATTTATTATATTTTCTACCTTAATAATTTATACATATTTTTGTTAAAAATATTTTAAATTTTAATATATTTTAATGACAAATAAGACTAATATATATATTGAAGTGATGAACAAGTGAATCATATAAATATTTTAAGTATTTTAAATGTTCAAAAAGAACTTGATACATTTTAACCAAGGCTTTGTCTTTTGAACTCTCAAGGTGGAAAATGCACTATATATAATACAAAATATAAAAAACTATACAATTTTTTTATTTATAGAGTATATAAAGCTCCTCAGAACATATTGTAGCATAGAAAAACGGATCTTCAAACATTTTCACACTTTATATGCAAATAATTAATGATAAATTAGACTTAATGATGCCTTGATTTAGTGTTGTGAGGTGTTTTACACATCCACATTAGGTCGCAGGCCCTTTGAGACTGAATAAAATTCATTTATCGATGTCTTGTAAAGGTGTTGTAAAGTGTTCTAAATGACTTTCACACTTTTCTATACTTTTATTAAGCGTTTAAGTCTAATGGACCTACTTTTCCCTTAATTCAATATTGTAAAATGTATTTAATTGCATCCTCACATTAATCTAGAAGGATTGTAAATTAAACTTGGACTTAAGCTAGTGTTGTAATGTGTTTTACATATTCACATTCGATCTTATGCCTTTCTAGGCTATGTGGACCTCATTTTAATGTTGTAGAGTGTATTTAATCACACACTTTCACATTGAAATTTATGTCACTAGCCATAATCACCCTTTATATAATCATTAATAGGCCCCTATGACCCCATATTATGCATCCCGAGGCATATTTTGATCAAAGACCTCACAAAATCAACATCTAAAACTAATTTCTTCACTCCCTGACATCCCAGCTAGCAAAAGAGCCCCTATGGGACCCATTCGCCACTTTGGGAAAATGAGTCCCATTTAGGCTATTTATTGGATTTGAGCAGGAAAAAATAGGTTTTGAGTTTAATTTTTTTCAATGCCGGCCTTGGGAATCAAATTAACGAGAATTTGAGTGGATTTCCTATATAAAAAAGCTTCCAAATCATTATTTCACCCATTCAATATTCATTCATGATCCATCCATCATTCATTTCATGTTTCCAAGTCAAGCATTCAAGGGTTAAAGCACTTTAAGATCAATTCTAGGGCATTCAAGGGCACGTTATTCATTAATCATTGTAGCATATCAAGATCTATCATCATGGAAAGGTTCTAATTACCTTATTTAATGTTCATGATTCATCTTATTTCATCATTTTGGTTTATTTACCTAAAGGGGGTTTGACCAAGGTAAACCCCCATTCCCTAACAATCAATATTTCATCTCTCTTTCTTTGTGTGATTAGGGCACATTCTTCATTAATCATTGTAGCATATCAAGATATATCATCATGGAAAGGTTATAATTACCTTATTTAATGTTCATGCTTCATCTTATTTCATCATTTTGGTTTAATTACCTAAAGGGGGTTTGACCAAGGTAAACCCCCATTCCTTAACAATCAATATTTACTCTCTCTTTCTTTGTGTGATTATAGATCAAGGTGATTTGAAAGCTTGGAGATGAATCAAGAATAGGTTACAAAATTTTTGGAGTCATCTCCCTATTGGGAAGGTCAAAATATTCACAAAAAGTCACTCACAATGCCGAAAATTAGTGTTTCTGATATATACACTTGGAGGAACAGAAAGAGTAGACCGAGAGCTTCAAATTCCACTTTTGAGATTTCAAAAAAGTTAAAGTGGACTCATTCTCCATTAGTGGTGAATGCGTCCCACTGTACCTATTTTTCAAATATTTTTGCAAATCTAATTACCCATTTGTCTTAAACCTATTCCAACATTGTTCACCAAAAGTAGGACAAAGTTTCCCAGCTTGGCCTATGAGTCCCAGTTAGCCTAAAAAGCAGAAAATTTAGGATTCCAGAGCTCTATTCCATCTGTCTCCAGTTTCTAGGTGTACACTTTAAATTTTATAGTTTTCTATTACAATCTATTTGCATTTCTAGGTCTTTTTGCATATCATAGTGTGTTTTCAAACATATTGGATTTCCCAAGTTTTTCTCTAGTGGAAAACCTCTTTACCATTTTTTCAGCCTTTAGGACAATCGTCTTTAGCATATTTCAATCTCCTTTGCATTGAAATCTCAAGGGTTTGTTCTTAAGTGAAGCATTAAGGTATTTGTATCTCTCTCCTTTTAGGTCCAAAACCCTAGAAGTGTAAGAGAGTTCCACATAAAAAAATATTTGTTTTATTTTGGTGAACCCACATTTAGATTACCTTCTTTTCTAATTTGGAATCTATTATCATCCTTCGTTTAGCTTGAATTAACATTGCAGTGCATTTTGCATTAGTAAATTTGCATTCTTGGTTTTCAATTTTTTGCATTAGTGAAAGTGGATATAATTTACATGTTTACATCTCAAATCATTGAAAATAATATAAAATATACATTTTTTATTTATTCTTTAGGTCATACAACATCAAAAGCACCAAAACCAAATGAAAATTTCTAAAAAATTTGAACAAAACCCTTACAAGGACTCAGTCACCATTTTGGGTGAATCAGTCCCATCCCAAATTTTTAACTACATGTTACAGCATCAGAAACCTCATTTATGTGCTCCCTAAGCCTCCTTGTACCATATCAAATAAGTCTAGAAAGTTTTGAGAACATTTGTTTTATGCATCTATTAACAAGGATTTTGGCGCATGAATGCTTTATAGCCCTTCTAGGGCTTTTCACCTAAAAGGGGTAGGATAAGGAAAAATGAAATGTAAGCATTCAAATATTAAATGAAAGAAACTAATAAAAGAAATTATGTATTAATGTAAAACCTAAGAAATGTTAAGTGTTTGAAAACACACTGTGATATGAAGAAAGATGAAAAGAATGCAATAAAGAACCAAATAAAGATGTTAAACTAAAATTGTGCACCTAAAAACTGATAAAGGCTAAGATGGAGATTGTAGATGCATCAAAAATTATGGAAATTCTGATTTTTGAGCCTACTAGGACACTTATGCCAAGCTGGGTGACTTAGTCCCAGATCAGGGAAACTGACCAAGAAGTTGTTTCTGCCAGATGGGTATCTAAAATTGTAAAAATATCTAAAAAATAGTGTAGTGGGACTAAGTCACCACTATTGGTGACTTAATCCACTTTGTATTTTCTACAAATCTGAAAGTTGAAACAAAAGCCCATAGTTTGCATTCTATTTTCTAACGAAGACCCAAATCCAAATTTATAAAATTAACTACAAAAAACAACATAATTTTATTTCTAATGGAGGGTTTTCCTCATTCAAACCCCTAGTTGGTATTTAAACTTTGAAAGAGATAAAATCTACATAAAACCCTAGCCCTAACTATGTCTAAGACTAGGAAGTCTAAAAATAAGATGCAACCCTATTCTAATGTGCAAGAATAAGGTGCATAAATGGATTTATAACAATGCAAGACACATCCTACGAGACATTAAATCACATTAGAAATGAGTCTAAATGACATGCAAACCTTCCTTAGGCTGAAGATAGAAAGAAAATGGAAGATGGAATCACTTTGAAAATAAGTCTTTAGGCTTCATTTGATGGCTAGTTGCATCTCCTCAACCTAGATTTCTCCATGATTCTCCATAGGCATCCATGATCATCCCTTTGCAAT
>VDFB02366672.1:0-76222 GCA_007258455.2 Sequoia sempervirens
CTCAACTACAAGTAACTAAACAATGTAAATTGAGATTTGCTATCACTGCAAACTTTGTAGATGAGGTAGAAGTCGATGTGGTCCCTTTGGATATTTGTGGGCTTGTGTTAGGGAGTCCTTATCTTTATGACAGGAAAGCAATCTTTTATAGGGGGGAGAATAAGTATCATCTTTTTAAAGATGGGGTAGAATACATTGTACGGGCACATAAGGTGAAGACTAATCTTACTTTAGTTAATGCTGGTCAAATGAAGAGGTTGGTCAACTCAAGTAAAAACTTTGTATTAATGCTTGTAAAAGCCAAAGAAGATGATAAATCTGAGGCCTTCAAGGGGTGTGACCCAAAACATAAAACTGAAATGGTCAAGATTATTTCCACTTATGATGACATGTTTCAAGAACCGAAGGGGTTGCCACCCAAGAGAGAGATACAGCATGAAATCCAGTTACAGCAGGATGTTCCACTTCCTAATATCGGCATGTACCATTTATCAGTTATGCAGAATGAGGAAATTAAAAAGCAGGTTCAAGAGTTGGTGGAAAAAGGAGTTATTCATCCTAGTACATCTCCTTGTGGTTCTCCAATTGTCTTGGTTCCAAAGAAAGATGGAACTTGGAGGATGTGCATCGACTACCGCGCCTTGAACAAGATAACGGTAAAGAACAGGTATCCTCTTCCCAAAATAGATGATTTACTTGATCAGTTAAAACATGCAGTTTACTTTACTAAGTTAGATTTGAGAAGTGGTTATCATTAGATAAGAATTGCAGAAGATGATATCTGGAAGACTGCATTTAAGACAAAACAGGGACTGTTCGAGTGGTTGGTTATGCCTTTTGGGCTTTGTAACGCACCAGCTACTTTTATGAGAGTCATGAATGATGTCTTTCGTCCTTTTATTGATGATTTTGTCATAGTCTATCTAGATGATATCCTTGTATTCAGTCGAACTTGGGAAGATCATGTAAGTCATGTAAAGAAAGTCTTTGATGTCTTGAGAAAAGAAAAATTGTATGTAAAGATGTCTAAATGCGAATTTGCTAAGACATCCTTAGTGTACTTAGGCTATGTCGTAGGGAGTGGTCAATTGAAAGTAGACCCTGCGAAGGTCGAAGCTATTGTAAAATGGCCTAAGCCAAGTACAGTCACAGAGGTCAGAAGTTTTCTAGGTGCAGTTCAGTACTGGAGAAAGTTTATTGCAAACTTCTCTTTTATAGCATCACCATTACATGCATTAACCAGTACAAAGGCAACTTTTCAGTGGGGAGGTCCGCAACAGAAGGCTTTCGACACTTTGAAGGGAAAGTTTAGCACCGCACCAGTTTTGGCCTTACCAGATCTACATCAACCATTTGAGATCGAGACAGATGCGAGTGGGTTTGCCATGGGAGCAGTACTCATGCAAGGAGGTAAACCAGTTTGCTACCACTCTGAAACTTTTTCAGGAGCAGTAAGTAACTATCCCACATATGATAAAGAACTTTATGCTTTAGTTCAGAGTGTTAAAAAATGGAAACATTACATAATGGGGAAAGAAACTGTAATCCACACTGATCACTAGCCACTTCAGTATTTGCACTCACAAACTAAACTGCAACAAAGTAGGCACTTTCGGTGGATGGGTTTTCTACAACAGTTTCATTTGGTTATTAAGTATAAGAAAGGTACCCATAACAAAGTAGCAGACATGCTCTCTAGACCTCCTATGATGAATGCTTTGATAATCCTTCAGAATAGTTCTATGGTTCATGAAAGTTTTCAGGAACAATATGCTAATGATGAGAACTTTAAGGATATCTATGCTGCTTTAATGAATGGTAAACATGTAGAAGAGAAAGACTATTATGTGCAAGGATAAACTGTTATATCACTTGGGTAAATTATGTGTTCCAAAAGATGAACAAGCACAGGTGATTAGAGAAGCACATACCTCATTGATTGCAGGACACTTTGGGGTAAACAAAACATTGACTCAGCTGCAGAAGTATTGTTATTGGCCTCATATGCAAGAAACTGTAACTAAGTATATTAGAGGTTGTGTTATGTGTGCAACTAGTAAGCCTAGTAACAGGAAATTGGGTTTGTACACACCTCTACCTGTACCTTCTCGTCCATGGGAAAGTGTATCAATGGACTTTGTTGGGGGGTTACCTATGTCTAGGAAGGGACATGATTACTTGTATGTAGTAGTTGATCGGTTCAGCAAAATGTGTATCTTAATGCCATGTAAAAAGCAAGTCACTGCTGAACTGACAGCTCATTTGTACTTTCAATTTGTATGGGTTCATTTTGGGTTACCTACTTCTATTGTATCGGATCGAGATTCTCGATTCTTGGGGGAATTTTGGTCAACTTTGTGGGGACTCATGGACACTAAACTGAAGAAGAGTACAGCCTTCCATCCGCAGACCGACGGGCAGACAGAGGTTGTAAATAGGACAGTTGTGCATCTACTCAGAGGGTATTGCAGTAAGCATCCTAAGTTGTGGGATGAGAGTCTTCATTATGTGCAGCATGCCTACAACCATGCAACACACTCTACTAAGAGGTCTCCTTTTGAGACATGCTTTGGTTATGTGCCCAAGACACCGATGGATTTTGCTTTTGGGAAAGATGATGTTGAAGATGGACGCCATGATGCAGAGAAGGCTTTGAAGTTCATCCAGAAAGTCCAAGCAATTCATCAGGCAGTGGAAGCACGGTTGGAACAGAGCCAAGCAAAATACAAGGTTCGCCATGACAAGCATCGCACTGATCATCATTTTCAGGTTGGAGACAGAGTTTGGTTACACATCAGCAAGGAAAGGATGCAAGGTGAAGGTAAAAAGCTTAAGCCAATTAGATATGGTCCTTTTGAGATCCTTGAGAAGATTGGTACTAATGCCTTCCGCCTCAATCTTCCTCCATACATGCATATTTACTCGGTTGTCAATGTTGAGAATTTGAAACTGTATGAGCCTCCAATGATCCTAGATGAAGTCTCAGACATTCAGGTTCCATCAGTTGATGACCTTTCTCCAGAGTACATGTCAGAGTTGCCAGAAGATGTTATTCTCGACAGGAATGTCAGAACTTCACGAAGAGGAGATGTTGAGTACCTCAGAGTGGGCCTGAAGGGGATGCATCCAAGCAAAGCAAGATGGATGGAGATTGGTAAAGTGAGGGAACTTCACCCTCACTTACTTTCCAAGTAATCAAGCTTTCGGAGGTCCTAAAGCTCTCCAGTGGGGAGGCCTGATCCGGGGGATAATTTTTTAGTGAAAATTGAAGTGTTCACAATGCTCCAGATTTCAGCTTCATCAGAAAGAGAACGACGTCCTGATTCCAATGCAACTTGAACGGGTTGAAAAGGACTCCGTTTGTGCAAGTTACGGCCAGTCAAACTTCTAGTCAAACTGGCTTCAGGGGCGTCCAGAAGGTGAAAAAAATAATCATCTCAAAAATCGACAGAATTGGCGTCATCGCAAAGAGCTCATCGAGACGATTCCGACGACGTTCGTTTCGTCGAAATCCGATGTCGTATGATCAAGATACAGGAAGTCAAACTTCAATCAACTCAGAGGGTACTGATGACGTCATCATGCTGACGTGTCAGTCCGTACAGCACAGAATCCAAGTGGTCAAATTTCAGCGAGACACATGGCATATGAGTCATCTATACGGACCAATCATTGGATGACATGTGTCCGTCCGTGCAGGTGACGTGGCTCGCCGTACTCCAGCGTGGCAGCATACGTGGCAGATTCTGGCGAGTTAGATCACGACACGTGGATGGATGAGTCAGCATGTTCATCGAATAGGGGTTTGACACACGACACCGAGTTGGCAGTACGGTTGTCCTCGTCGGCAGACAACGTGGCAGTTTCAGCCAGTAGCATTATGACACGTGTTCTGAGTAGTTCGGCGTTCGGTATGAGTTTGTTTTAACCAAAAGTTAAAATGGTGGGATTCGATCCCGTCACCTGCGGTTTACCATCCAGCGCTCCAACTGTTGCACCCGTGAATGTCGGGCTTAATATGTAAAGGAGGGAGTTTGGTTTTGTTAAAATTTTGCTGCGAATTTGTTTGTTAAAAACAAACGGCCGGCGGTTTGAACCCGCGCCGGCCGTTCTACCAAAATAACTAGCTACCGTTACACCACGCAAGCGCTCTAAGTATATGTGTAAGCGTGGTTGGTTTTAATGTAAATCTATTGACCGAACCTTTCAAAAAGGCTAAATAAGCCAAAATAGATCAAAACGCCCAAAACAACCTATAACCAGAAGATTGCAGAGGATGGAATAGACCTGATACGAGCTGATCAGGGAAGATATGCACTTAATGAAGTGGTTAAGCCATATTAGGCAAGTTTTTTGTATAAAAGGAGGGGTATAGGCCTTTGTTTAACAAGTCCAGGTGGAGATAGCGAGAGAATGCTCGAGAGTTCTTGAAGACGTTTCTGCATATCAGAGTACTGTCATGCTGCTGAATGCTTGAAGGAGACAGTCTTGAAGCCATTGTAATTGAATTTGGAGCTAATCGGATTGGTCCTCCATTGGAGAGGGACCCGGAGACGTAGTCCTTAGGGACAAACTCCGTTATCAACTTTGGTTTCGTCTCTCTATTCTTCTCTCTTTTCTTTCTTAGTTTATCTTGGCATTTATTTAATTATTTTATGTTCATTATTTCATTTGAGCATTTAATTTGTAATCATTTAAATTAAATGTTGTAATAATCGATCTTTTACGTTAAGCATTCTGTAAGCAATTAGTCCTAGATCCTATATAGATCATATGTAATGTCAAAATAATAGTAATACATTAAGAGCTTCAAAGATTGAGAATGGAAATGCAAGGTTATTCAAGAGTATGTAAATACAAACCAACCAATAGGAAGTGAGTTTGTATAGAAATAAGGAGAGGATGGAGGTGGAAAACCAACCAATAGGAAATGACCACCAATATTAAATAAAGTTATGAAAATAGTAAACGCTCTAATATTTTAGAATGGGGACACCTCATCACCTTATCTCCTAGTTATTAAATAATAAACTTACTTTATTATCCCAAGAAATCTTAATAAAAGTGTAGGAAAAAAAATGTCTAAGGGAAAATAAATTGACCCACTAGAAAAGTAGAAACCTACACCAACACCCCCCATAGAAAAAATCTTAGGAGGATGAAAAGATGATGGGTTCCAACAAATGAAGGCATGTTAGGTGCCTATGTACATATAAAATCTCCCCCAAAGAAGAAGTTTCCCCTACAAATAGAGAAAGAAAAGAGGACTAAGTAGGGCCCCCCAAAGATATATAATGGTAAATGCTCAAATCTAGATGTAGAAGATGGTCCATGATCATCAAACAACGTTCCTCTCCTTAAGAAGGAATAAAACCAAAGGTGTATGCAAGCCATCTTCTCGTTCCTAAAAGGAATATGTAGGAATAAAACTCAAAATGTATGAAGTCTTTGAACCCAACTCAAGTTTCCCCATGTCGATGTTGAACACTCATAATCAAATCATGTGTTCTAGGCCACATTGCTGAAAATAAAAAATCAAAATCTCTTAGAGATGGATGTAGAACACAATCCAAAGACTCAACTAATTCCTCTAAATATGTATCCTCCAAATTTTTATCCAAAGTATATGTTGGGAAAATGTGTCTCAACCTTGCAATTATATGTGGTTTATTGTTGATAGGATGTGGGGTTCAACACATTGCCCCAAAAAAAAATTTGATGGACATGTCAAGTTTTTTTTTCCCTTTGACACATCAAGGTTTTTTCCCATTGACACGTAAAGGTTTTTTCTCGCTGACACTTCAAGGTTTTTTTCCCGCTGACATGTCAAGGTTTTTTCGTTAACACATCAAATGAAAAATGACCTTGTAAAACCCTAATTCTAGAAGGTTCCAGAAAGCTTGTTATAAGCAGTTGGGTTATATGTAGACAGGGGTGTATTCTAAGAGTCTGATAGTGGTCATGTTGTCTCTTGATATCTAGTGGTGATACTCCTGTGAGAAGCTTGCTCTGCAAGTATATTGTAATCTCTTGATTTCTAAATAATATACTGAGAGGCTTTTGGAGTGTGGGGTTTTTCTCCCGAAAGGTTTTTCCCCACATAAATCATTGTGTTGTGGTGTGTGTGATATTTATGTTTATTTGTGTTTAATTTTTTGTAACTGTCAAATATCTATAAAGTTTTGCATTTTTCTCCTCTCAAGATTAGTATAGGAAGTTGTTCCACTACCTTAGCTTCCTTACAATATCCACTCTCATGTCAAATTATGATGAACATGGTCATGTAGAGAATGAAAAAGAGGGTCATAGTGTTCCCTCACAACAACTAAAGAAGAATCAACTCCATCAAAGAGAAGATGAATGCAATCAATAGTGTCTCCCCAATATGTAATATGCATCTCCATAAACAAGTCTAACATACCTGTCAAGAGATCATCTCATGAAGCTAAATCTAAAATACTATGGGTGTCCTAATACAAGAAATCACTGGAAGCTCTCAAAGAAGTAACTTTGGAATTCGAAGTGTCAACATGTATTGTTGATAGAGTATCAATTAACTGATCATCCATAGAGGATGTGTCCACACAAGATGGGGCAACATAAGTCTCAGTATCATCCACAAGAGCCTAGTTATCCAAGGATATATCACTTTCATATGAAGATCCAATGTCTCCATACAATTGCTAGATGATGGTCCAAATAGTGAAAGGGTACTTAGCAGGAATAATTTTAAGAAACCCCCCTCGAAAAAAGATATAAAAACCTGACGAATCTTGCATTATTTCTGAAAAATTATTAATTCTATTAGAGCATCTTTTTTTGGGAAAAAAATGTTAATTCTATTGTTGAATCTTTTTTAATCACTAGAAGTTTGTAGAAAATCTTGGTGAATTAAACTTGTATGTAGACCAATAAAATATTTTTGTTGGCAAATTAAAATTGTATTCAAACAAATAAAATATTTTTATTGGCAAATTGAAATTGTGTTAAACCAATAAAATATTTTTATTAGCAAATTAAACTTGTATTCAAACCAAAAAAACATTTTTATTATAAAATTAAACTTGTACCAATAAAATATTTTTGTTAGCGAATTAAAATTGTATTCAAACCAATAAAATAATTTTAGTGGTGAATTAAACTTGTATTCAAACCAATAAAATAACTTCAGTGGCGAATTAAACTTGTATGCAGATAAAAAAAATAGTGTGGGTAGCAAAAAATATCAAATGCTAAATGATAATGATTAAGTTAGTGAATTTATAAGTTATGATCAAAAGTGAGCAAAATTTGTTGTAAGTTCATATTGATAATGATTAAGGTACATCAAAGCATTTAATTCACATATCTTTTCAATAATTCAAAGCACTCTACTTGAAGCCATAAATCAGTCCAAATAACATTTGCAATGGCTCTCCCATGTGTTGATGATGCCTCCAAAAAGAAGGAATTATGCTTCACAAGAGTAAACACTATTATTGCATATTTCATCATTCTCCTTAAGTTGCACTTAAGGAGATTTGTTGGTGCTAATGGGTTTTCTATCTATATGGTTTCTTAATAGGATATTTTCACACTAGTTAAGTTTACTTAGGGTATTTTGTGTGTGTCTCATGTCACAAGATTAAGGCACATGGAATCATTTTAGTTTTTCATATGCCTCACCCTGGCCTATATATACAAGGTTTACCTCATTGTATAAGATAAATCGTATTCTCATAATCAATGTTGTATTACATCATTCTTTGAAAATATTGCATAATAATACCTTCTCACTCATGTGGAAGGTAATTGGTGCTATAGAGAATATTGGGCTCTTATGAACCCTTTTGGTTTCTCTTACATATATTTCTTTAGGGAATCATTAAATTTTCATAATATTTTAAATATATATCCATGCCTTAGGGGGGAGAAGGTGTGGAAGATAGAGAAGCCATATGAATTTTAGTTCTAGTAATATTGGTACACATAGAAGATCATCTTTGATAGAGGGTTAAAGGGATATTATGGGAAGAAAAGAAACACTTACAAACCATCACTACCATCTACCTTTATTTTTCTTTATGGTATTAGATTATAAGAATGAAAGGTAATGAACACAAATCCTCAAAGCATTATTCTAGAGTACTCAAACAAGAGGACATTGAGAGGATAAGATTAATACATAGAAAATTCACCTCCTTGATTGAAAATCCTCTCTATATTTGAACCACACAAAAATATTCACTATAAGGTAACTCAAGTTAAAAATAATTTGAATAATTTCCAAATAAAGTAACATTTTAATAATGCCCCCCTTTAAAAAATTTAACAATCTTTTTCTTTTTATAACTTAGGGAGGAGCTCTAGTTGTAAGGGGAGATAAAACATGATCTTATAAAAAAATATCTTTGTTGATTTTAGTTTGTCTTTAGGAGTAGACATGTTCTTGAATATTGACTCATGTTCTTGAAGTTTTTATTAATAGTTAGTTATTTGATATTGGCTTTGAACTTGACATGAATATTTTTTGGCATGGGATTATTAAAATGATGGATCTTTTTAAATATTTTTAAGAGAGAAGTCCTTGTGGAGTAATAATGGTTTTGGTTTATAACTTGAATATTTTTCCACCCATAAAATTAACTATTTGATTGATATAGTGGGATATGCGAATGGGGAAAGATGTTATAGTAAAGAAAGGGCTCAATTGGCTTGAGGAACACCTTGTATACTGAATGATAAGAAGCATGTTATACTTTGTTTGATGACTACTCCCATTGAATGCTAGCAAGGAGGTCAAAATTTGGGGATCTTAATTCACTTCTTTAGAATATGATTCTGCTTTTCTAAGAACCTTAACAAGGCTACAATAGTTTTGGATCCTTGAATATAAGAATATCCCTTTTTTGAACTATCACTCCAGACCTAAAGTTGGGTTTTGAGAAAATATCTCTATTTGTGTCACTTAGATGGTTAGAAACTCATGAAATATATACACAAATCTATTTTTTCTTCAATAAGCCCTTGAACCCATTGAACAAGCATTGAAAGTTAAGGAGGATAGAGTAATCCTCCATATGCCTTCTAAGTTTGTGATGGGAGATAAATAAATGGTATCCTTTTCCAAAGCTCTTTTTTTTTTAAATAAAAAATAATGGTTTGTAAGATTACTAGTTTGGAAGGCCTTTCTACTTGATTTATCTATAAAAAATCGTCCCTTAACATTTTTTTTCCATTGTTAGGATAGGTATGTTATGTACCTTGAAAATCCTTGTAATAATGTTAAACATTATTATAATGTATGAAATCAAGATAGACACAATAATAATATAATACTATTGTAATTGGACCCTCTTAGAGTAGGATGTCGCACTTGGGGAAATTTATTAGATTCTCATGTGCTAATTGGATTGTCTAATATGATATATTTAGGATGTCTATAAGAGAATTAATGATGGGAGGGGTTACATTGTAAGAGCATTGATAATGTGTTACAAATGGACTTGTTATGACATATTTGATTGATTAATGATAGCCAAGTGTAAGAGTATCTTGTAAGTTAAATAAATGTTATAAATTAATGTTCCCAAGTGGAAGTATTGAATTCTTTATTTTTAGGGGTCACGAGAACCCTAAGAAGGTTGTTAATATTGAGTGAATTGATTTGGGCACCTAATTCAGGACATTGGAATTGTATAATGGGTTTAAAACCACTCATGGTTTCTTGATTTGTCATTCCCTATATATTGTATGCATGGTCTAGCATTCAATATAGTGTTGATCGGTTTCCAATATAGGTATAGATATGTATGTATAGTTGCATTTTATTCCATATAGATTCTAGAGTGAGGTTATGCTACTAGATTGATCATAGGCCAAAGAGACTCACATAGGAGCATGTAGAAGAGGCTCCTTGAGATTGTAGGTTTACATTGAGGATAGGTTCTCTAAAGGTGCATGCTTTAATATTTGATAGAGGTTGAAGAAACTAGTTTGCACAAGAAAAATGCTTAATGTATTACATCAAGCTTTTGAAAATATAGTTGAGTGTTGCTATGGTTCTTCTTGTATTTTTTACAAAAGGGTTTCCAATGGTAAATTCAATGTTTTGATGCATGTATGTTTTGTATTATCATTCTATTGCATGAATTTTGGATTTTTTATTTAATTAGGAAAACTCTCCTATTTCTTTATTATCAAAACTTACTTTCCTACATCCCTCTATCCTTAAGAAACAATTTGAGGTGGATAATTTTTTGCTTAGGTATTGCTTAAGATGCTCTATATGGTGATATAGCTCTATCTTTTTTCTTTATCATATATTTCTATTTTGATGTTTAGATCTTTCAACCACCTTTTGGGAGCTATTGATATTGTTAAATTCGATGTCCTTTTTGTCATGTAACATTGTATTATGTTCTAATGAGTTACCATTTATAATATCTATCTCATTTTTCAACATGTCTTTATAAGAGTTTTATGTCAATATTAAAAAATATCAAAGAATTTTGCAAACATTCTTAATTAGAATTTTATATTTTTTGTGAGATTTGACCTATGTGTTCTTAGTCATTTCAATATGTCCTCCATATGTAATTATACCGATGATATTTTTTATTTATATTCCTTATAATAATGACAAGACAAGTAAACCCACTTAATAAAAAAATAATATTACACATTTATTTATAGAATAATTAACCAATTAAGATTTTTGACCTCTAAATTTAAAAGTGATGGATTAAATTCACTATATTATATTATAATTATTACTAACATCAATAAAGATAAATATGATTAATTAATTACACATAAAATTCATATTGAATCCTATAAAGCTATAAAATTAAAATTTATATTAATTTAATATGCTACATCACATAATTCTATTAGAAAAGAAAAAATGATTTTATTTACAAATCACTAAGAACACACTCATGAAATCTAATTAAGAAATAAATTCAAAAAAATATTATTATGATTATTTATATTAGAGAAAAAATATATATTCTAATTAGTATATGGCATAATCCACATTCCTTTTTTTGATCCATAAGCTTGGCCTAAGGGGGGCATTCCCATAAAGTATGAACAAATAATTTGATTTGGATTGCTTCAAATTGGAGGGCCATACAAGAAAAAGTGCAACTGTCCCATCACCTACCTCCTAGCATCAAGACCTAGAGTGAATTGGCAAATAAATTTATAGAAAATTTCTCCTATAACATCAAAAATAACATAAACATAATTAATTTATGTAAGACAAAACAAAAGGAAGGAGAAAAGTTTGCTTCATTCTTACAAAGGTGGAGAAGCCTTGCTAGCAAATGTCCATGTCATATACCAGAGAAGCAACTGGTACAAATCTTTATGGAAAATATCAATAAAGAAGTGATGTTTCATCTACAAATTCATTGCTCGAACACATTCGAGGAGGTTATTGAAAAAGGTCTCTCTATTGAGAAATCCCTTATCAAAAAAGGGTTGGTTAATTTTTTTAAAGGAAATAACAATTATTCGAACAAAATAAATGATACAAATACATTCTAGTCATGAAATAAGAATGTGAAAAACGATCGGGTGGTAGATGGTAAAGTAATAAACAAAGGAAATACCACCATCAGTCTTAAAGGACCTTCAACATCAAACAATAGTAATATACTACAAAATCATGAATAAACAACAGACACAATTCAAAATATGGAACAATTTGCTCTTCCTAGGACTAACCAACCAAGATGAACATATACCCCCTTAGGGGAACCTATTGAATCTATTTTAAAGAAATTGCTACAACAAAACACTATACAACTCCTTGAGATAAGAGACTATGAGCTAAAACATTTCAAACCATCCTGATGGAATGATAATGACTTCTATGAGTATCATAGAACTCAAGGGCACAAAACCTCTTCATGTTTTAAACTCAAGAATTATATTCAAGACCTCATAGGATAGGGAGTCATAGAAATTGATAATCCATAGGGATCCTTAAATTTTGATCATACCATCTTTAAAGATCCCTTAAAAAATCATGGACCAGGAAAGGCCTCCAATTCAAGGAACACAAAGGAGCAATCCAATTACACCCGGGTTGCTTATGAGTAGACGATTAACAATATCCAACAGATTGATAAAAAGCATCATCTATAAAGTCTGTCAAGAGGGATAATCTTGAGTTTGTTATTACATTTACCAAGAATGATATCTCTATACATAACCATCAACATAATGATACCCTACACATTGAAGCCTTTATCTATAAATATGAAATCATATGAGTCTTAGTAGATGGTGGAGTAGGACTTAATATTTGTAGTCTAATTCTAGTTAAACAATTGGGATACTTTGATGATGCCATCAATCTGCTCACAAAGATCAATATCAAAGCATATCATAACGTTGAGTGTGCATGTATAGGCTCTATTACATTACCTATCTAGGTCGGACCTATTATCGTTGAAATTACATGCCAAATCCTATACCTTGATACTCCCTATAACATCCTCCTGAGACGCCCATGGATCCATGCCATACAGGCTATTCCATCTACCTTCCATCAATGTATAAAGTTTCCTTGCAACAAAACTAAAATGATCGTCCAGGTTGATCTAAATCCATTAAAGTATGGAAAACCCTCATAGAGTAGTCATGGCCTCTCAAAATATTATCATACTAACACTACCTCACTGTCTTCCTCCTCAATGGTTGAGTCTCCATTACTATCCACATCTCTCACTTCTTTAGAGATTGAGGTTAAGGTTAAGGACCTCAACGTTGGATGATATGAGTTACAAACCCTATGGAGCTCACACCACTTCCTAATGTAGCTCAATCATTTGATTTTCATGATAATCCCATGTTTGATCAAGACATATGATAGCCACTCTTTCATCATGATCCTATTGAGGATATCCAAAAGCATCCCCTTTCATTCCAAGATCATCTACCTTCCATTCCATCTCACGAGCTACCATCTTTCCATCTCGAACATCCTAGGTTAGATTATGCATCTACAAATGTTGCTTATAATATGCTTTCTTGCAAACTCGTTGAGGACAAGTAGGCTTCCTTTGATATTACCAGTACAAAAAATGATAGTTGCAAAGAAAACATTGAAGAGATTGCTAATCCCATACATGAATCATACATATTTACCATTCCATCCAATTCATCCAATTTCATCCATCTCCTAGACTTGGATCAACAAGTGTCATCACAAAAGGAAAATGCTAGCAATCAAAATTCGAGAAGAAAAATCCTTTATCAAAAAGATATATAAAATCAAATAAGAAAAAGGAAGATCAAGAAATTTCCTTTTGGAAAAATAAAAATCAAAAGCCATCAGACAAGAAAAATAAAAGTCAAGAATTATGCCCTTACACCACAGATAATTGGGGGCATCTATAAAAGAATACCATCAAGATATGAGTTGTTGATCCAAATTTTTAATCCATATCATTATCCCACAATCCATACATTTTATCTAATCCACCAATATTCATACACACACCATTTCACTCAATCTTCTTTAGCAATGTCACTCAACATACCTTTGATGATGACCCCTTGAGATGCTCTAAGCCATTGGTTGTCCAATATCCTTTACAGGGGAAGTATGATTGTCCATATAGTGCACATTTTAGTGATCATACTTTAGCTCCTCCCACTTGCACCATATCACATTCCCCATCTTCCATCTCATACCATCCATATCCATCCATTCATCAATAGTCTATGTCTCCTGAAGAACATCCACCATGATTTCAACATCATCACATTCCCAAAAAACTTGTCACCTTGATGAAAGCCTGGAAAACAAGCATCTTGTGTGCCATCAAAAATAAAATTAAAAATTAAAAATTACAAAAATAGAAAAATAGAAAAAATAAAAAGTAAAGAGAAATAATCTATCCAATTAGTGAAAACTATTTTGATGACACTTTGGATAAGTACCATGGTGAAAACTTGGCAAATAGGTGCCATATGTAGAAGGTCTTTACTCTACCATCTATCGCAATTCTATTGAACTTTTCATTCCATCCATAATAAACTAAGCACATGCTCCATCATAATAAATCTCTGTCACTCCTCTCAAGGCCTGAGTTAATGTTTAGCATCACCCACCTTCCATATGCATTCCTTCCATAATAAATGCTCCTATACCTGAATAGGGGAAAATCCTCGACCTACATGGATTTTTGACATGGTATCAGAGGATATTATCATAATCATTTACCACTATCCATTTTTCATAATAAACTATCCACAATCCACCTTCCATAATTAATTGTCCATTTTCAAGGACAACACTTTTATCGGACACAAAAAAAACATCCTATAGAAAACTAAGCTTAACAAATCACAAAACAACAAACTATCACACTAGCCTTTAATTTGGTCGATCAATTGCTTACTTATCTACCAACATCGGTTATCTTTATCAAATTATCATTTGTCTTGTACACAAGTTGGTGCATCATTGAAAACAAGTTGGTTGTCTTATATGATATGTTTCATCCCTGAAATCAGACATAATCCTTTGAATCCTATCAGGATATCACTCAAAGTTGGTAAGAAGATCTAAATGATTGTTATCTCATGTGGTTTATGTTACAAGGTGTGCACCCTTGGTCTCCTTGTGATGTGCAGTGCAATGCTTAGGTTCATGACATGGCTTAACCACCTCCAGTGGATTCATTAACTCTGGTGATTGTATCGAGCATTAACAGGTTGATCTTTTGGTGTAACAACAACTATCTGTGCAACAATTGGTATTAGAGCCTGAGTCATGGGTTTGAACCCCTCGCTTGCGCTGGGGGGATTTTTGCAAGGTGTGTGGCCTTGGTCTCCTTGTGATGTGCAATACAATGCTTAGGTTCATGACATGGCTTAACCGCATCTCCCATGGATTCATTAACTATGGTGGTTGTATCTGGCATTAATAGGTCGATCTTTTGGTGCAACAACAATCATCTATCCAACAGTCTAGTTAGTCATATATTTATCTAATTTATTTTCTGTCATGGTCCTATACCACTTGAGGAATACCCACAAGTGGTTAGAGGAGCGAGGATGGATCATGACATTTTTTCTGTTGATTTCTATTTGCAATTTTTCTTGATAATATGACTAGGGAAACTTAGTTCCTTGCATGTGATTGGGGTTCCATGTAGCATAATTGAAACATCCTATGCAAGTTAAAGGTTAGCTAACGCTTTCTTGCATCAAGATCAACATGGGATATGGCTATTTCCTCACATATTCCAACAAGGTCCTATTGTTACTACTATGGGTCAGGGCACTCCTTCTCTATTGTGTCTTACACTTGATAATGGATATTGATGTCACCAATATTTGTCTCAACTTGGTGTACATATATCCATGTGTCCATATATGAAAATCTTTAGGCAAATGAAAACAAATGTCATCATCACAATTCATGTTTTGGTGTGCATACATCCACTTGCCACATAATAAAATGCTTTATGATGATAAATCATGCACTAATAAAAGCTCAAAGTCTATCTTATCAATTCATTTCCAATATTCATCCATTTCATTCAATCACATGCTATCTATTATATCTGATCAATCGATCTTGTTCACATCTAATATCGACCAAGCTAATCATTCTTCACTTCTTACTAACCTTTTCTTCTAGTTAAAATTTCTTCTATCAGTCCTTCCACCTAAACACATTCAATCGACTTGTCAGTAAATTTGGATTTTTTTTGGAATTTTCACCAAATTTATCGAGGGGGCACCACACTATCTCATTGTCATTGGAGCATACTGGGGTAGGTCTTGAACATAACTTTTTTTATTTTTATTTGACACAACACTCAAAATCACATTGTATCAAAGAGGGGCAAAATATAGACACCCAAAATTGTCCTAGCCCGCAAGCAACACTTTTACACTAATTATCATCCTATTTCTTATTATTAAATAATTATCAATTATTTAATTTTATCTAATTTCATATTCTGGGCTATTAATTAATTCACTTTAACCTTGTTCCTCCTTGATTAATTAAAAATTATATTTATTTAATTATGTCCCTAATTATCCTTATTCTTCTAAATAAATTAACTAAATAAATTCTTATTATTTAATTAATCATTCATTGCCCCTTTCAAAATTAAATAATTACTTTAATTATTTAATTATCCACTTTCCCACCTTTTAAATTAAATAGTTACTTTAATCATTTAATTATCCATATTCTCTCAACATTATCCACTCTCCAATAATAAATAAAATTTATTTTATTTTATTATTTAATTACACTTGCACATTCCTTTAATAATTAATTCATTTAATTAATTATTAAATCTCATGCATTTCCACCTCATTCTTAATAAACACTTTCTTCCAGTTGATTGGCTAATCAATTTTAGTCTACTAATCAATCAAATTAGTTCACACCCACTCAATGTGAATTAACGAAGCAATCAATTCCATTATCTAATTCATGCAAATAGTTAACTGAAATCATGCAACTAGTTGCAGACAGTTAACTGATCAATCAATTCCTCTCATTGATTCTCCACCTTTGATCTCGTCAGTTCTCTCAATCTTGATCATTCATCCAAATCAGCCTTGTTTATAAAATAGACCTTCATTCCCATTTGAAGGGGAACCACGAATCTTCAATATTTTGCATTCTTTATCATATATAGTTTTTCATTTGAGCTTGAAGCAATATATTGCACACATAACTTTGAGAGCAAAGACAAAATGGAGAAGAACAATGGAGATGAATCAATCTTGACATAAGGAAGGTATATGTTATTGTTTATTGTTTGATTTCTTCTGTTGATTGTGCGCGATTATTAGATTAGATGTGGATTAAATTCTTGAATCTTATCAATTAGTGGTTGTTGATTTATAATTCATGTTGTTTAATCTTTTTTTTTGGTCGTATACATATATATTGATATAAATATATATTCATCTTGAATAGTTTCTCATTTCAGTTCTCACTATTAAATTGCAATGAATGTAAAAAGTCTATATATTAATGAAAAAGAATCTTTATATACAAACATAAATATGTGTATGTGCATATGTATGTATGTACATGCATATATATTGATGTATGTAAATATACACTTATTTATAAATACAAGTGAAGATGTATTAACTTAAACTTGGAGTCAAATATAAGACTTTTTTGAAAGAAGAATACTTAAATTTATTATCAAACTTATATCCATAGTTTATTAGAAGAACATGGGTATATGCTTTATTTCTTCAATTAACTAGATCGATCTTATTATTTGATTATTGATTTTATTTGACCTTCTCTATGTCTATGGTGCAGGTGCACCTAGTTCAAGTCATCAAGTTAGTAGGTCAAAGTGTGAGTTTTGTGGGATTGGGTCTTTTCAATGTAATAAGGCTATTTTAAGGCCATTTTGGTGTCTAGGGAGTCATTTTGAGTCATTTAGGTGATTAGGGAGTCTTAGTGCAATGAAGTGTCAAAATGGAGAAGTTGTCAAATTTGTAAGTTGCAAAATTGCAACAAATTTAAATGTTAACAGTTAGTTTTTGAAAGATGGCGGTTGAAGTCGATTGAGGGAAGATAGTTGGGTATTTTTGTCCTTTAAAATACCTCATATGTTAAAGGTTGAGGATGGATACAACTTTGTTTGAAAGAAAATCAATAAAATCATATTGTTTCCTTGCAATTTTCTATGTTTTACCAGAAATTATGAAGTTTCTTTGTATTGTACGGTTTCGTATAGGGTAATCTTGCACTCTAATGGATTGAATTTGATGGGAAGAAGGCTTAGCATCATATTGGACTTGGTTTGAAGCAATTTCAATTTTTTTGGTGCAATTTAGAAGAAAAATATTGTGGTCGGTTTGTATACCCTGTTTAAGGGTTTTGAGTGCATTTAAAATGGCATTTTAAGCCTTCCACCCACTGTATGCTACTGTAACTTGGTGGATAGGCTTAGTTAGGGTTAATAAACATTTTTTCATTGTTCATGTGTAGGGGAGGTCTGTATCATGGTTTTTGGTGATGCTCTGGATGGCATTTTGGGTGTTTTTGAATGAAAAGAGAGGTTAGAGAGGGTAAAAGTGAGAAATACCTAAGGGCATTCACTTTTTATATCTTTTTGAGTTTGTGCAAACTATATTGGAGGTTTTGAGTGCATTGGGAAAGTCTGAAAAGGTCTACAAGTGGGGTTTTCAATAAACCCTTGCCTAAATTGAGCAAATTGACAGTCTTGTGGAATGAGGCCTTAGAGAGCGAGTTCCTAAAGGTAAGTTGGAAAATTTGAGGTTTTTTCACCTAGTGAGTGCTTCCCCATTGAGTTTAAGGGTTTGTGATATCTTTCAAGGGTGGTTGCTTTGTAAATTAGGCCTATTTAGCTAAGTTGAGCAATGAAGTTTGCTTGTTTAGAGAGGGTTGGTCAAAAGGAGTCATATGTAGGGTTGATGTATGGTGGAGAAGATTGAAATGGGTGCTTAAAATGATGGTTGGTTTTAGAGGTTGTTTGGTAATTTTGAGAGTTAAGTTTGGAAAAATAGGTTTGTTGACCTACTAGGGAGACTAGGTAAACAACTGAGAATAAGCTTGGATTGAGTTTTGTGAGAAGCAAAGTGGTTTGGGAATCCTTTGTATTGGAAAGGTGAGTTGTTTTCCAACCTAGGTTGCTATCATTCTACTTGTTGTATAAGCATCAAGATTACTTCAACTAGGATATTTTTATAACTAGTGTATATAATGCTTGGGGTATAGAAAGAACTAAGTATTTCATTACTTGTTTTAATTTAATACTTATAAGAATAATGAGCACACATTATTGTTAGAAAATTGTATCATATTTTGAACAAGTAAATCAAAGATCATTGCTTATGTTTGATTATTATGAGGTAAAATTATTGAATACCTATAGAATTATAGAAAATAGGAAATGTGAATATTTTGTTAACTTTCTTACATGTTGGTAATACATTTTTGTACACAAAATTAACAATAACATCTTCGCTAGAACCTTATCACATACTTGCCTAGGTGATTTTTAGTTGGCATCATTTTTTTAATCATCTTGTCAAGTATATGATAGATGGAATATCATCAGTTGTGGATAAGTATATACTTGTTAAAATTCCTTGTGAGCTTGAATATGAAATTATAATTCTTAATAACCAGTTTGAGATAGAGGTGTGTAAACATATGGCACACATAGCCATCACAAAATGTGTATTTGATTATGAAATTCTTTGGCCAAAGTAATGTAAAATCACTACTTGTATTTTCAGTTCATGGTGTCTACTTGTTACAAATTAGTCAAATGTGTCATACCTAGCTACAAGGAATATAGAGTTGTATGAAAAAAAAATTGTATTTAGACACAACATTAGTTATTAGATGGTAGGATGGCATTGATGATTTCCTTGGTCTGCTACCCTCGTGAAGGGTAGGGCTACATCTTGTCGAAAGGTGTGTTGGGGACCACTAACTTTTGGTTGGAGGAAAAGAGCTTGAGTGATGCTCTCCCTCTTGCAGTTGAAGAATGTCAAAGACTTGGTTACTTATAGATATTATTTGAATTTCACATGAAATTGGTATTATCGACAAGTTACAAATTATTTACATTATGAAACTTGTAATATGTACCCAATGTAATAAAATATTGATCAATACCTAGTAAAGATGTATTTTTTTAATGAACAGAGGTATGTTCCATTGATGAGAATGAATGAAGTAGTATGTTTATATTTCTTATGCTTTTCTTAGGAGCAATCATTATTTTTAAATTACATTAATGTTCATTAAAAACTTTAAAAAATTGGTTATTTTGCTAGATAATTTTGATATGTTTAGAGAGGATGAAGTGGTGTTCATTACACCACCTATAAAATTGGTACCCAAAAAACTATTTAGAAAATCAACACCCAAGTCCCAAGATGAGTTCACAAGCTAAAAATAGTGTATTCCTTTCACTTGTCATAAGTGTGTCACAATCCACTCACCAACTTGGGCACTCTATTTTTGCTTCATTATCCCCAATCAAATAATGCCTTATGATTTTTTGTAACATGCACCATAAGTTGGTCAACAAGTGTAGCTCCCTCTTACAATTATTTTCTATGTGTTATATGTTTTCCCAAGTCCAAGATGAGTTCACAAGCTAAAAATAGTGTATTCCTTCCACTTGTCATAAGTGTGTCATAATCCACTCACCAACTTGGGCACTCTATTTTTGCTTCATTATCTCCATTCAAATATTCCTTATGATGTTTTGTAACATGCATCATAAGTGGTCAACAAGTGTAACTCCCTCTTACAACTATTTTCCATGTGCTATATGTTTTTATATGTATGAGGCCCAACTTTTAGAGGCCATAAATTTTGATTTGGGAGGTTGTTGAGGCACTTTTTTAAAAATTGTAGAGATTAAAATATATATACAATGAGCATCGAAGCTAAACAACCCATAATTTTTATCTAATTTTTGAGTAAGAAATGATTAGAGAATATATACAAAATATTATTTGTAAAGTATCTATGTGTTTAAACTTATAATTTGAATTAAAAATTGAATATGTTTAAAGTTGTTTGTATTTCCATAAATATATATGCAGTAGATTTTTGAAAAATTACCTACAGGTCTTGATACAATTGAGGGAAAAAATTCCAACAAGAAATTTCATAACGGGGCAACTAAAAAAAAACATTTTTCTATGAAGAGTAGAAAAAAAACTAGAGAGTCGAGGGGATTGGAAGGTATTTTTCAAAATTTTAAAAGAAACAAAATTGAATGATGATTAGATGTATTTTATATATTTTCAATGTATCAATGACTACTTTAAATTATGTGACAATACAATCAATCCATGTGAGAGGAGGGTGACAAAGATCATGACTTATGACTATTTCCCTCATGTTTAAAAAACATATCTTTTTAATTTTATAAAGGACACTCATTTACTAAAATAAGCAAAACTTACTATATAATAGGTACTAATTTTTTTGTGATAATATAATTATATTATAATGGAATAATTTTTGAATTAATTATATTATGAAATATAATACTTAAAAAAAAATATATCATACATCACTTAACAATCAAATAGTTAGTAATAAAAATCCTATGCTATATTAATATGTTAGGAAAACAAATTAGTGTGAAAATTCTCTTTAGATATGACCTATAAAAAATTGATTGAAATTTTCTAACTTAGCTCTAGTGAATTGATGTTAAAACAATAAAAAAGGCACACCAGATGCATTGCACAAATGGCATTACACTTGTGTTGATTGATTAAAATAGCATGATTTTCTCTGATACCATTTTTCTTGTCAATTTCTACACATCTAATATAACCTATAAAATTGATTAAAATAGCATGACTTACTTTGATACCATTTTAGAAATTAGGATCTTCTAGAATAGTAATCATTATAAATAAATTTATTATTATAAAAGAATAAATAATTATATCCATTAAAATATGTTATATGATGTGTCGTAACATGCATCATATGTTGGTCAACAAATGTATATAAGGGTCTTAAAGTTCTCTTTTCCATGAGCTATATGTTTTTACATTTCTAATGTATGAGACCCAACTTTTAGAGGTCATAAATTTTAAATTGAGAGGTTTTTGGGGCCCATTTAAATTGTAGAGATAAAAAAATCTATACAACAAGCATCAAAGCCAAACAAAGCATATTTTTCCAAAAAATAAAGGTTATGGCCCATAAATTGAGTTTTTACATTTCATAGTTTAAGAACTACATTCTTCATATACTTAACATTATGAGGAAGGTTGAATCACCTTTCCTAATAGGTCCTTGTATATTTTTGCATAAAATTTTAAAAATTCTTATGAGATTAAATTACTAGAGGCTTTACATATCTCATTGATATTTAATGTAAGGTGGTTTTAATGAATAATATGGAGTTGAAGATGTAGGTGGTTTCAAGAAACTATAATAGAGATAATAAGTTCTTGAGATCCCTAGAGATGAGACAAAAAAAATATGAATGACCATTTGAGAAGAAGAAATAAGAAGGGTTTAAGGAATATCTAGTTTGATGGAAGGGAAGGGCATCTAAGAAATACACGTGATTTTCTAAAATTGATGTGGGTTAGTTCAGGTGTCCATCACACCTTCTCTCACTTCCTTAATTTGGAGCAACCTACTCAAAATTTATTACCTAGGGTGTCTTATGAAGATTATCTTAGGGATTGATAAATCCTTCATAAACCAAAAAAAAAAAATCACAATATTTTATTTTAGATTTATAGTGATTTTCTAGTTATCAAATTCCCATCATAGAAGATAAATCCAACCATAAAGGAATTTCTACCTAATCACTATTACACAAAATTTTGAGCTAGGTTGCAATCTCATAGTGTGACAATATTCAAGCTTCAGAATAAAAATTGAAGATATTTCCAAGCTCATTGGTCCCAAGGAGGTTCAAGGCTAGAGCTACATTGAATTTCACTGCATATATCTCACCCACACAAGATTCACCCTACAACTCCTCTAGATCGACATGTTGTTATGTCTTTTACATTAAATTATTAATATTATAACATATAAAATACATTAAGTTTATCCCAAGAAAGATTATGAAGGAAGGTTCATAAACCTTCAATTAGTGGTGCCCCATCATTGGAGGGGAAAATTGTAAATAAGATAGAAATACATTTCATTGAACAATTGAGTACATAAAGGAGATAAGTCTAAGCTATGTGATTTGGGTTCTCAATTATTGTAATAGGCACATTGTCTATGAGCATTTAAGATTGTAAAATGTATTGTTATTCTTAAATTTTTGTAGTTACCTATTGTGTGAGAGCATTTGAATGTGATAAATACATTTAGTTTGAAGAGTTGAATAATATTGTCAATTATTTATGACATGTCATGAATTTTTCTTTTAAATGTATTTTTTTTGTGTACTTTTATTTTATTCTACTTATTTGGGCTTGGAATACATGAGTATATTTTTTTTATTAGATTCTCTAGTTGTGACTAAATCGCCCCTACAATATTATACTCCTAAACCACCTCCAACACTCACCTTTTCCATATTGATCTTTCTCCTAGCTATCAATCTCACTCTTCAATTAGCCACTTGAAATATAAAATGATATTTTAGAGGAAGGATGGAGAGCCCTGAAGAA
This sequence comes from Sequoia sempervirens, assembly GCA_007258455.2. Classification (NCBI taxonomy): domain Eukaryota; kingdom Viridiplantae; phylum Streptophyta; class Pinopsida; order Cupressales; family Cupressaceae; genus Sequoia; species Sequoia sempervirens. The sequence goes on from VDFB02366672.1 coordinate 23,152, forward strand.
GTATAATTCCTTTCTTAGCCAAATAACCCCATGAAAACTAGATCTTGTTCTTCTTCTAGGGAGGTGAAATCCTCATGGATTGGTCTTATAGCACCCATTTTATTGCTCTTGAAAAATTAGTTTAGTGCTCTTCTTGTAGATGAGAAAACAATTCTTGATTATTCCTAATGAATTATATATTTTAATCTTGTAATGTAAGGGGTTTGATTATTCCCCTTAAAATTACTTGTCAAGTAGTTGATGTAGTGCAATCACATAAATTTCATTATGCTTCAAGAAGTGGAAGTGTGATTCAGTTAGTGTCTACCCTTTCTTTAATCTAGAAAGAGGCTTAATTCTTCCACACTGTAAAACAAGAGACTAATGGTGGTTTGGTGTTAATACTTGTGCCTTTATTATCTAAATATATAGTTTCTTTAGGAATTGACTCCAATAACTATTATAGTTGGGTCACTATGGTCTTCTAGGGTAACTTGCTAGGTTTTTACTCTATCTATATACCAAATTCTACTTCTAATAGGGTTCTTATGTAGGATTGGCTACATATTCATCTCCAAACTATATATTGGGGAGTTGGCATGACTTTAATAATGTGGAACACACCATGGACCATAGTTTGGATAACACTTTCACTCATGTCATCAAAAAATCAAAGATTGGTCCCTAGCTTGCAATTTCTTGGGTGTGCTTAATCCTATTTTGGGAGAAATAGAATCATATAAGCCCCAATGATATACTTGGATCAATTACCATGAATTTTTCTCTAGAGAAGAATGATCCATTTGGACATATTTATGTTTCCTTATGATTTTTCCTTGCCCTTCTAATCACCTTATTCATCTTGATCTCAAAACTACCCTTTCAAACCACTTCCTTGTTTTCATTGTATTATCCCTCTCCAGTTCATCTAATCCTCTTAATTACCTTCCCTTAAAGATGAATTTTTTCAACCTACAAAACCAAGATTGCATTGATGGTAAAAATTCAAGCCTAAACCCCAATAAGGTAGATACATTAGGTGTTGGGAGAGAATCATCAATTGTTGCACCTTATTTCTTTGGAACTATGGTAGAATATCTTTGTTAAAATTTCCAAGACTATAAAATTCACTCAAAATATAATTTGATCATGGGTGAATGCTCTTAATAATAACTTATCACTAATCTTTAGAAATTACTTGCCCACATGGAAAAATTTCTTCAAAATTTGGTTGTGTATAAGGGTATAGATTCTCAAATGCGAAAACATATTTATTGGTTTGAAGATGGGGATAAGGGATCAAAATTATTCTTTTATTTTCTACAACATAAACATACAATAGAGCACATTTCAATCATTAGATCTATTGATGGTTCTTCACATTCTAGCCATGACATGATCGTGATTTTTTATGAGTAATTCAAATGGTTATTCACTAATAATCTAGCTAATGAGTCTCTTGTCCCCATTTTAGGGGAGAGAATTTTTGGTTACGTCCCTCACAAAATTTATCCCAAGTATAGTCATTTTCTTTATTAACATCCTTCAATGGAATAAATTTATGAGGTAATGTATAACATGATTATGGAAGAGGGTCACAGATTAGATAGTCTTCTAATTGATTTCTATAGGGATCTTGGCCCAACATTTAGGAAGACTCTACTTTCTCAACCTTGAAGGTATTAAAATTATTTTATTAGGGCTTGTAATTAACCAAGCCTTGATCAAACTCATTCCTGAAGAAAAAAAAGATGATTTAATGAATGGTTGGCAGCCCATTACTTTGCTTAGCCTTGGCTAAAATAATAAAACATATTAACTAGAAAGTGGTGATACATAAAAAAATTAGGCTATTGTATGTCTAGTTTATTGTGGACAAACCAATGCTTGTATGGGAGTCTACTAAGTGGACACAAAAAACTGCCCAAGATGCTCTCTTAGTTATTAAGTTGGATTTGATTATTGCTTATGATTGCATCGGCCCTATGACAAAACTTTATAAATTTTTACTTAACATTTGGAATGAATAAATTATTTAAAATGAGACAAAAGAGCACAAGAATCCAACATTACAAATTTAGTTATTCGTCATCTAACAAAGGAAAAGCTCGGAGATCCTCACATCTTTTGGAGTTGGTACATAGTGATTTGGCAGAGCCATTTCCACAACCATATTTCAGTAGAGCTCTGTATGTTTTGACATTCATTGATTTTTTTTGTAGGTACACCTTTGTATATTTTCTTAAACAAAATTTTGAATTCTTTGATTCATTCTTAGAGTTTAAGGCTTTTGTAGAGAAACAAATTGGGAAATTCATCAAAGTTTTGCATATAGATAATTGGGACGAATATGTCAACCATAATTTTGTGTGGTATTGTGCAGTAGAAGGAATTGATTTGTAACATATAGTTCCCTATAGTCCTCAGCAAAATGGAGTTTCAAAATGAAATAATCGGTCCTTGAAAGAGATGACCAATTATATGATTCACTCCAAGTTTTTGGCACCACCATTTTGGGCATAAGTCGTTAAATGTATGCTATATCTAGAGTTTTGTTCCTCACAAAGTTGTGAAGGGGTAACTCCTTTTCAATCTTGGACCAGTTGGAAACCCTCAATTAAGAAATTTCTAGTGTTTGACTCTAGTACATGGGCCCACATTCTAGCAAAGAAATGCAAGGCTATGAATTTGCAAAGAAAGCCTTGCATATTTTTTGGTTACCCAAATGATTTCAAAGGATACATTCTTCTCCATCCTACCACACATGAGTTTTTCATTGAGAGGAGTGTTCATTTTGAGGAGAGTCCTAGTTCTCCTCTTGACACTTCTCCTGCCACCATCAAATTGGGGTCCTTGCATCATGATGATATTTCTTTAGAGGATCACAATCCTTTTGATTGTGATGAGGAGTCTTCTTCCTCCACTTCAAATTATGATAGTGATGATGAGGGTTCATAAAAACCACCTTTAAAGGATGATGATTCTCCTCCTAACTCTCCTCCTTCTCTAGTCGCATGGCCTCTTTGGGCTTGACAAATAGTGTAATCAACAGGGGATTGAGCAAGGGATCCTTTAAATCACAGGAGAACAAGATCATAGTTTTAGGATACTCCACATGTCTTCCTTGTTATATCTAGTCATTTCAGGAAGATTTTGGTGTCCTTGAGTGGAATGTAGCAATGCAAGAAGAGTTTAGTTCCTTGGAGAGGAACCACACTTGGGATCTTGTCCTACTTCCTAAGGGAAGGAAACTTGTTCGATGCAAGTGGGTCTATCAAAAAAAATTTGCAATAGATGGGTTAGTTGACAAGCATAAGTATCACTTGGTTTCCAAAGGATTCTCCCAAGTTCCCAAGATTAGAGTTACTTTGATACTTTTGCACTAGTTGCCAAAATGTTTTCCATCCAACTTTTCCTTGCTATCATTGCAACACATAGATGGTAATTTCATCATATGGATGTTAAGAGTGCTCTTCTTCATGGTGATCTTTAGGAGGAGATATACATGGAGTAACCATAGGGGTTCGTTTAGGATCCTTCACTTGTGTATCATCTTAGGAAGTCTCTCTATGGCCTCAAATAGGCCCCTCAGGATTGGTATGCCAAGATGGAATCCTTCCTTTTGAAAGTTAGTTTCACTCAACGCCATTTTGATCCTATAGTCTACATTTTGCAATAGGATGATACTCACACCTTTTAGTTCTCTATGTTGATGACTTGTTGATCACATGAAGTCATTCATCCACTATTTGAGTGGTGAAAATTTCCCTTCATGATTATTTTTTGATGTCAAAATTGGTCTTAATACATTACTTCTTATGGATTAAGATCACTCAATCTTCCTTGGGTACCTCTCTTGCACAACCTAAGTACACACTCAATATGCTCTAGAGGTTTCACATGGCTTATTGTAAGCCCGTGTTGACTCCATTCTTGTTAGGGGTCAAACTTGAGGTTAAGTTTTCTTCACCATTGATGGATGACACTTTGTATCGACATCTTGTTGGTAGTCTCATCTATTTGACTCATATGAGGCTCAAAATTGTATATGCTCTAGGTATGGTCTCTCAATTCATGTAAGAGCCACATGAACTACACTAGAAAGCATTTAAGTGGATTCTTCACTACATCAAGGGTACTCATAGTTATGGGATTCACTATGTTGTGGGTGTGTATTTTGACTTGGTGGGACACACAAACTCAGATTGGGTAGGCGAGTCTCGAGATCACAAGTCTACTTTAGGGTATTGCTTCTCCCTTGGTTTTGGTCTAGTTTATTGGTCGAGCAAGAAGTATTCTACTATTTCTCTTTCATGTATAAAGGTTGAGTATCAAGGAGTGATTAATGCTACTACTAAGGTCATCTAGCTTCAAAACATTCTCACTGAGTTTGGCATTCCCTTTTAGAATCCTGTTGTCATCTATTTTGACAATCAAAGTGTGATTTAGATCTCTCACAATTTGATTCACCATCATTATACCAAGCACATTGAGATCCACATGCATTGCATTTGGGAATTAATTAATGATGATATCATTGATCTCAAGTACTATCTAACACTAGACCATATTGCAGACATCTTCAACAAACCCTTCACTGAGAGCAAGTTCCTTCATTTGTGAGCTTTGCTTGAGATGTGGTTGGTGTCCTCTTTGGAGGGGCTACTTAGTCCTCTTATCTTTCTATTCTAACGAGGTGTTCTCTCTCTATTTGCGTGGGAGGGGCTTCTTCTTATTTGGGGGGAAATTTGATATGTACATGGGTACTTAACATGGCATCATTTACTAGGACCCATCATCTTTCACATCCTCCTAAGTTATGCTTAAGGGGGGGTGTTAGTGTAGGTTTTTATTTTCCTAGTCCCTTAGTTATAGGTTCCTACACATTTATTAATATTTCTTAGGATAATAAAGCATGTTTAATATTTAATAAATAGGACATAAGTGATGTGGTGTCCCCTTCCTTAAAGGGTGGAATGATTTCTACTTTTGGTGGCATTCTCCACTTTTGGTGGTTAATTCCTATTGGTTGGATTTTCCACCTCCATCTTCTCCTTCGTTCTATATAAACTCACTACCTAACTTGTATTTTACATATATTGTAAACTCTTAATGCAATTTTTTCATCCTGACATTGCATACCTCTTGGTGTTCTAGTTTGCATTATTTATGTTTTTCTAGTTAATGTAACATTGATTTTCTCTTAAAAAATTCCTTGGGTTATTCAATCTATTTCAGATTTCCAAAATTAATTGCATTCCCTTCAAGATTAATGTTTTCAACCTACAAAACCAAGATTGCATGGATGGTCTTTTAGCTTCATCGAAAGTCAAGCCTAAACCCAAATATGGTAGATATATTAGTTGTTGGGAGAGAACCATCAATTGTTGTACCTTATTTCTTTAGAACTATGGTAGAAGATCTATGTTAAAATTTCAAATACTAGAAAATTCACTCAAAAGATAATTTGGTCATGGGTGAGTTCTCTTAGACAGTAGCCCCTTATCACTACTCTTTAGCAATTAGTTGCTCACATGAAAAATTTGCTTCAAAATTTGGTTATGTATAAGGGTATAGATGCTCGAATTTGAGCACATATTTAATGGATTGAAGATGGGGATAAGGGCTCAATTTTTTTCTTTTACTTTCTACAATATCAACATACAATAGAGCACATTTCAATCATTAGATCTATTGATGATTCTTCATATTCTAGCAATGACATGATCATGATTTTTTTTTATGAATAATTTAAATGGTTATTCACTAATAATCTAGCTAATTATTCTCTCATCCCCATTCTAGAGGAGAGAATTGATGGTTGCATCCCTCGCAAAATTGATCTTGGTTATAGTCATTTTCTTTAAATTAACATCTTTCAATAAAACAAATTGATGAGGCGATGCATTACATGGCTATGCAAGAGAGTCACATATTAGATGGTCTTCAAATTGAGTTCTATAGGGCTCTTAGCCCAAAATCTAGGAAGACTCTACTTTTTCAACCTATAATGCATTGAAATTGGTTTATTAGGGCTTGTAATTAACTAAGCCTTGATCAAACTCATTCCTAAAGACAAACAAGAGGATACAATGAATGGTTGGTAGCACATTACTTTGCTTAATACCTCAATTACAAGATCATTACCAAAGCCTAGGCTAAAATAATAGAATGTAATGCCCGCCAAGAACCCTAGACGACTAAACTTACACTACAAAAAAATGAATAATTTTTTTTTTAAATGTATAGTTGTGTAATGAAATAGAACATCACATAAGTTATTTCCCTAAGTCCCCTAGGGTTGCACGACTGCATTATTCTTTTAAGTTCAAACTACAAACCCACATAACTACTTAACTATCAAATACGAACATCACTAAGCATATTATAACTCATTACAATTAATCATATGATTCAAGTGAGACATTAATTCATTTGCATAAAGAATATTTTCATCCTTCCATTTCAATTTACAAGTATAATGTCATGGTTACAAAAACATCTTGCTTGCAAGAGATACAACATTTCAGTTACTTATACATTTGTACAAAGATATTTCCTCGAACTAATGAGGAATTCCTTACAATGGTACATGATACGAAAGTACATACAATAGTTAATACAAGTGCATTAATCAACTTCCAGAAATAAGTGTATTGTTGAAGAAGATGAATCCAATGTAAACGCCGCTTCACGAACATAAGGGGAACCCAATGGAGTATGTTACATGTTCCTCCCAACCGCGTGAATCTAGAGATTCACTCCCCCATGCTAGGAGGCTACAAAGGGTACCACCAACTGGATGAAAAGGTCAAAACATCACAAGGTTGACAACTCACATCACAAGACGAACAATAACATCAACAACAGTGCATAGCATCATCAAGTACAACACATCAAATACAACACATCAAGTACAACACATTCAATACAACACAATAGTGATCAACTTCCAAAGGAATCAAGTTACACAAGTGAAAAAATGGGTAAGGTACACTTATGGTTGTCATAGGGAAGTGTCATCGCATAACTGGACATAGGTTATCCAGGTAGTTCTTCCAAGGCCTTGGCCCCCGTCCTTGGGTTATCCTTGTAGCCTCTACCAAAATATTGCCCCTCATGCCAACTATGTGGAATCGTTCCACTTCTCATGAAGATGAAGTAGGATGATTGTGCCATTCCAGGCCTTCCCGTCTCACCTCGAGCCTATACAAGTGCTTGAGGCTGAGCGACGAACATGCTTATCTTGATTAATGTTTTGAACTACCTATTTCCCCTAGTTGATTTTAATGTTTCAACTTGTTTAGCAACTTCCACATGCGTTATCCAATCGCCCCTTTGTGTGTCGGCCTCCATTGAAAGCCACTTCCCTACTTCCAATCATAACCCACAGAAAACTAAAAAAAAAACACATCACAGAACATAATTGAAACATAATGCGAGGCATTACCCATCCCGCTTACAGTTCCATAAAATCAAACACCAGGACCAACACAACGTGCAAGGTAGACAGTTATCACAAACATAAACAAGTTAGTTTCCATATCAACACACAAACACAACTTCTCATCCCTTGATGATAAATAGTTAACATTACCACTGCCTCAAAATAACAAAAGAAATTCCACTCCCGAATCCATTTCATGCATTACGAACTATATTTTTGAAAGTGAAATTCTGATTTTTCCTTAATATCTACAGTCAAACTCAATCATGCAAGTGATATTACATCAAGTAAATATATAAATATATACATACATAAATATTTACATATAAATAATATCATGTATATAAATATTTCCAAACAATATTTACAATTACCTATTTAATACACTTGGCCCAGTCTCAAACTTAAGGAGATTACATAATATTTAGTCTATCGTTACAAGTGTATATGCATATATATATATTACTAACTACAAGCCCATTCTAAATTTTTCACCCACTACTTGATTACGCAAAGACTACAACTCTCTCACAATTTGAAATTAAAGAAGAAGTAGTACAATTTGCAATTGTTTCAAGGCATGCTATACAAGGCACACAAGGTATCGTTCTGCTAGGTTTCCACACAGTAGGACATGACAGTGACTCCTATAAATACCTTCATATATGTTTCCAGTCTAATCACGCTCCAGTCGAAGGTATTTCAGTTGTTTGATCTATGTATTGAATTATGTAAGCAAGGAACGGAGCATATGCGTACCTATGATACAGGGTATATGCCTGCTTAGGAAACTAAACTTTCTAGGAAGCTATAGAATGCAAGACTTAAAGTATCTACTAAACATCAAAGTGAGGAGATAAACCCCCCCTCATAATTGCAAGATTACAAGCTAACTAGTAGGTGATGATAATTCAATTTTATTATTTCTAAGTTTGAGTATAATAAAGAAGTAGTTAACATAGTAAGTACCACGCCATTCATAGGTAACTATCAGTCCACACAAGCTCGACTCATAAAATAATGGTTGCTTCCAAGTCGCGTTAACTACACAACAATTTACAAAAAAAAAAGATCCAACATGCACACTAGAAGTTAAGTCACACAGTGATCAGGTTGAAGTCTTCTAAATCGTTTACCTAAAAATGTATGTGTATAAAATTTGCAGAAAAAATTCATTTATTCCCTCTTCAAACTCCTTATCGGCAATACTATGAGCTTAAGACAGGTTAACAATGGAATTAGGGAGATTATTTAAACCTCTACAACATTCATTTTTTTTCCAAATGCTACAAATGTGAAAATTGCCGAAAGAGCTAGAGAGACATTCAAAATCTTAGTCATCTTCTATGTTCAGAAGGAATTTTAAAATCTATACACTCTACCACGTTCGAGTGTTGTGTCTAAGACAGGTTGCTGAGGAAGTCAAGAGAGTTAGTAAAACATGACAAAATTATCATTTTATAGACTATGGCGGCAACAGACTCAAGAACAAGTTGCTTGGGAAATGGCTTATACTGCAAATTAATACCATTGACATCAGATTAAACACATGCAATAGGGGGAAAGCTGAAAACTACCATAGCAGTTCCAAAAAAAAGAGGTGACCTCATCAAAACAGTGAATTATATATTCTTTGGTTCCATAGAGGTTTGAGGGAGGTAAAAGATGCAATGAAACAACATATAATCAATCGATATCACCTCCTATAGCCATGTCAACTTACCATGAGTCATCAATTTGATGGATAGGGTAGACGTTAGCTACACAAGTCAAAACAACACTAAGGAGCATAGAATGTTGTAATACCAATCCCATTTCTCATTGTCACCTGCGAGATCTAAGTTGTGGATTTCAACAGACATAACAAATAGTCTTACACATGATACTCAAGGCTGATGATTAGCAATAAGAGATGTGGGCGACAAAGACTTGGGAATAAATCTATTCCACACAAGGGAAGATGTTGGATGTTAATTGCTAGTTTACTATCTTTTTAAAATTTTGTTTTGTTCAAACAGATTTTCTTTCCCATTCATCTAAACCAGTTGATTAAGCAGACAAACAACTATACACCGAATGCATACAGCACAAACACAATGTAAATCGCTTTCATTTGAACTCCCAGAAGAAATATGATAACTACAAAAGGGATGAACCTCCATTTCTAACCATCTAGATTTTTTATTTTTTATTTTAAAAAGAAGGAATAAGATGGGAGTCAAAATACGAAACCTGGAAAAATATTGTGCTACTGTACTGGCACTACTGCCTCCAAGCTCCTTCCAAAGTTCTTCTAAAATTCGATAATTCCAAATATCACAGCTTCAGAAGACCCCAAGGCTTCCTGAACTCCCTCGGAGATTTTTCCCCAACTACATTGAATACCCAGAAAGTAGAGCAAGCTTTTCAAAAGCAACAGAGGATTTTTTTTTTTAAGAAGAATTCCTACTTCCCAAGCCAAACATTCACAAGAATAATAAAATGAAAAAAAAATATAGTTCTTCTTTCGGGCGACATAAAACCCATTACCCCTCTGTAGTTATCTCCACACCTTCCCATTAATTATTCTCGTAACTGATTGATTCCTCCACTCCTCCACCTTTCTCATCTTTTCAACTTTTATTTAATTTTCCTATTTTCTCTTACTTGCACACAATTCATTAATTATTTATTATTTATTATATTAAATTCCTTGTATAATATTTTATACAAGCGTATTAATATGCCTATCTATATATATATATATATATATATATATATATACTTTCACACATATATGTACAAATATTTACATATATATACTATTAAATATTCTATTTAAGATTTAAATCTTATCATAAAGAAATTTAATTCCATACCAGGGTTAGCATAATCTTTTGATTTTAATAATATTTTTAAATCATTATTCAACCCTTCACTTAAACATTCCAAATAGAATGAAATAATCAAACCGGTTAAAAACTCAGGCTTGACACCAAGATCAAACAACAGACAACAACCGGAAGCATGACAAGAATATGACGACTATGAAGGACAAAAAAACACTAACAAAACTCACAGATGGGATGGGACATCAAAAACTTGTCCTCGGCGAGGATGATAGCTTGAAGTGGGGAACCCAATGCAACCTCTGAACAACAGCTTCATTGGGCTCTGGCACGCTCAAACCTGATGAACAGGTGGAGTCGATGCTCGTACTTGTAGCCTACAACAAAACAATGTGTCGAACATGTGCATATAACATAATCAATCACACCATGATGGGGGATTCGTAGAGTTGTAGGGCACTCGCAAGCGAGTGATGCGACACTGTCCCCATCACTGACACATAACATCTACATTATCATATGAACGCATACATCATAATTAACATCATATCAGCATATTCTATTAAACAGTTAATTAAGCTACAAAACATTGTAAAAAAAAATAAAAGACATCAATTATCGCAATGCCATTAACCTCATTAAACCAAACATCATAATATTCTCAAATAGTCTCATCATCAACACAACAAAATATCACCATGTCTAAGTAGTATCACATAGTCATAGAGTCATAATGTCTATCAAACAATAACATAGAGTCAACCAAAACAACATCACATAGTCTAGATGAAATCCGAAATGTTGTCTAAACATAAGCAAGCTGAGGGGGCATCACATCCTCTCCCACTAGGACCAGGCTTACTCCTAGAAGCCTATGAACAAGTACGGGTAAATCTCCCTCATCCTGGAAGCCTTCTCCCATGTAGCCAAAGCCTCATCATTCGGATCCCACTGGACCCTAACCTACTCTATATCTCGTCCTCTAAGTGTGAGCCTCCTATGCTGAATGATGCCTACGGCTCTAAAGCTAGTTGCTCGTCCTCTACTTGTAATGCATTCCAATCGAGGATGTGAGATAACTCAAGATAATATGGTCTAAGTACAGAAACATGAAATTCATCATGTATGCACAAGAGACTGGGTGGCAAAGCAAGGCGGTATGCTACAGGCCTAATCCTCTCCAGAATCTCAAAAGGTCCAAAAAAACATGGTGCAAGCTTAGATCCCTTTCCGTATCAGATTAGACTCTTTCGCAGATGCACACACAAAAACACTATCACCAACTAAGAATTGACAATCCACCCTGTGAGCATCAGCATATTTATTTTGTCTATCTTGAGCTGCTACCAAATGCTCCCTAATGTGAGCTACCTACTACTCCATCTCCTAAAGCATCTCTAGACCCAACAGAACCCTATCCTCGAAATGGTCCCAACTCAACGGTGTCTGAAATGGATGACCATACAACGCCTGGAAGGGAGGCATGCCTATGGAACTATGATAATTGTTGTTATATGCAAATTCTACCAGATGCAAGTAATCCTCCCATCAGGTTTGTTGATCCATGACGTACATTCGCAACATGTCCTCGAAGATCTAGTTAACCCTATCGGTCTGCCCTCTCTGGATGATATGCAGAACTAAAATTCAACTGAGTCCCCAAAGCATGTTGTAAGGATGTCCAAAGTGCTAAAGTAAATACAGGGTCTTTGTCTGATATTATCTGATGTGGAATACCATCTAATCTAACTATGTCCTCCATGAAGACTCTAGCCACTGATGAAGCATTGTAAGAGGAACAGACAAGGGAGAAGTGAGCCACCTTTGTCAACTTGTCCACAGCGACCATAATAGCATCATGTCGTCGTGAAGAAACAGGTAAACCAATTATGAAATCTATTGAGATAATGTCCCATTTCCACTCCAGAACTAAGTGAGGCTGCAACAATCCTGTAGGGTGCTGATGTTTTTCCTTCACTCTCTGACATTCAAGACATCTGGACATGAAACCAGCAATATCTCTCCTCATCCCGACCCAAAATTATAGTTGTCGAAGATCCACATGCATCTTTTTGACACTAGGATGAGCTGAATACAGTGCCTTATGTGCCTCTAACATGATCAAAGAGCAAATATCCCCAGTCAAAGGTACATAAATTTGGCCCAAATGCCTCAAGAGACTGTCTGACTCAAGGGTGTATCCTACAAACCTGCCCTCTAATGCTCTACCTGACTCCACCTTAGCCCTCACCTCCTGATACCAAACATCTGAAGGAAGTGTAGTTTGTATCTGATTCCTCAAATCCACACCGAGAGACATTTCCAACAACTCTTGTCTTTGTCTACTAAGTGCATCTGCAACTACATTTTCCTTTCCCTGGATGAACATCACCTCAAAATCATACTCACATAAGAACTACATCCAGCATCTATGTCTGGCATTAAGATTGGCTTGTGTAAAGATATATTGCAGACTACGATGATCAATGTGTAGCTCAAATCTATGCCCCAAAAGGAAATGTCTCCATTTGGTCAAAGAATGTACCACAGCGGCCAACTCAAGATCATGTGTAGGGTAATTCAGTTCATGATCCTTGAGTTTATGAGACTCATAGGCAATCACGCGTCCCTGCTGCATCAACACTGCTCCAATACCCTCCAAGGAAGCATCTATGCATGCTACAAAATCCCTAGAAGGATATGGAACGGCTAGAATCATAGCACCAGTCAATCTCTCCTTGAGAGTCTGAAACGCTACGTCGCACTGCTCTGACCAAACAAAAATTTCTTCCCTTTCCTCTAAAGAGAAGTAATGGGGTGTGCTATCTTCGAAAACCCTTGTACAAATTTCCTATAGTAGCTTTCCAACCCCATAAAACTGCAAACCTCTAACACATTTGTAGGATCAGGCCAATCAATGATCGCTTGGATCTTGGAAGGATCCACTATAATGCCCTCACCAGCTATGACATTGTGTGAACCCCAACCTAGGTACCTACAAAACAAAGAGAATAAACACCTCAAGTTAGATATTGCAAGTCTAAACAAGGATTCCCCATGAAATCCATTTGTAAACTCAAAATAGGAAAGAAATCGATGAAGAACACAATACAAAAGATAAAACTAGATTTAATCCTAATTAAAGAAGCAAACACTTGATCCCATGGGGGAATTGGTGCCAATTTGATGTGAAAATTGGCCCTTTCCCAATTCCTATGATGAAATCTTGATATGTTGAAGATGATGTTGATCCACTTTTGATGAAAAATAAGAACTCCAAGCCAAGTCTGCAAAAAGCCTAGCTAAGAATTCAAATGATGGATGAAAATGGCTAAGTATTTTAGCATGGTAACTTTGCAATGTTTGTGGATGATAAAATGAGGAGAGGAGCTCTTCATTTATAGGATTTCAAGATGGATGAATGCCCAAATTTGAGAAATGTGGGACTAACATTCATCCAATGATATGGTGCCACTTGTCAAGCTATGAATGGATGATGGATGTGCAAGATTTGGGGTTTGTGCCAATAAATGCCAATATTTGAAATTCAAATTTGTTGAAATGACATGTAAGAGGGAAGGGAAAATGCAATAAATGCCACTTGGCTCAAGGCAAAGGACATGTAAGAGGTTTTAAATGCCTTGTTGGATGTACATGTTGACTTGGAATTTTTGAATTCAAATTGAGAGAATATTCCAAAATCTATGTGAGGAAAATATAGATTTAATAAATGAATTAAATCTATTTTCATGTGCAACTTGCATTATCTAGAGGATGTGACATGAGATGAGGTTAAATTAATCAAGGATTAATTAATTTAATAGGAGATTAGATGATGTGACTTATTTGACTTAGATTTATGGATTTATTTAAATCAAATAAGGAGGAATATGTAAGAGGCTAATTAAATAAATTTTGATTTATTTAATTAAAAGGATGGTGTCGACAAATCAAATGCTGCTTTTAATTTTATTTAATTTAATACTTAGATAGACTTTTTAGATATTTAATCAAACAAATTGATACTATTTAATTAAATAGATACCAGGACGATGGGATTGATTTAATTAACAAGAGTAGAGGCTAATTTAATCGCATGTCGATTATCACTAAGGGATGAAGTTGATGAATTTAATCGATAGTGGGAATTTGGATTAAATGGTTAGTGACCGGTGGATGATTTAGAAGAAACGCATGTTAGCTAAGTCAAGATCTAATGCAGATTGCGCCATTTAGGGCTAAAACCCCACTTTTAGGCTTAAAAGGGGCCGTAGGGGTCACTTTCAAGTCATTTTCACACACCTCTGCTAGCAAACCTTGAGATTCTAGCTCTGACCCTATGACGATATGGCGCAACGATAGCTTCCTCTACACATTTCGGACCAAGTTCGAACCTACCAGCGACCACCTGGCATCGGGGCACCGGTATGTGACCCTTATCTAAACTTAATTTTTTCATTTGACGCATTTATTAGCCTTTTAAAGATAAGCTCGCCTCCAGCGGTGCTATTATAGTGCCGCTTAGTGTTTAAAGTGCACCGCTAATTTCCCTTTTGCGCCGCAGCGGTGCAGTTTAGAGTTTAAAAACTTCGCTGCTAGGCTCAGGCTCAGCTCAGACTCGGTGGGCCGGTTTGGAAAAAGTGCGCCACGGTAGCGCCCTTTTCATGAAAATTGTGACGTTGGGGCTAAAGTGCACCGCCGCGGCGCTCTTTAGGTCAATTTGGGGTCGCGCGGCAGAGTTTGAGGAAACTCAAACTGCAACGCCTTCACAAACTACGCCACTGGAGGCGAGCTTGGAGTGTTAGGCTAGGATTTTTTCAAAAGTTTTAACACAGTGACTTTCCTTGGTGCAGGACGGACCGAGGGAGCTCTATTCTCGAGAGCACCGGTCGCGAGATTTGGCGAGCATCCTACAGGACTTCAGCGATAGAAACTAGGATCAACTGGGAGTCGCAGGACTATGGCACATTGCATATGCAGTGCCCATGCGCACACACCTTGGGATGTTGTCAGCGCTA
This sequence comes from Sequoia sempervirens, assembly GCA_007258455.2. Classification (NCBI taxonomy): domain Eukaryota; kingdom Viridiplantae; phylum Streptophyta; class Pinopsida; order Cupressales; family Cupressaceae; genus Sequoia; species Sequoia sempervirens. The sequence goes on from VDFB02366672.1 coordinate 38,424, forward strand.
GCCGAGAGGTGGCACAACGAGACCTCGTTGTTTCATCTTCCCACTGGTGAGGCGACCGTCACCTTGGAGGATGTCTGGTGCATACTACGATTTCCCATTCATGGCCGCCGGGTGATCTACGATATGGAGGAGGGACGCAAACATTGCATCAGAGTCCTCGCTACACGAGATATTATCTACTGCGAGGGTCAGATCGAGTTGGAGAGGTACAGAGTTATAGCACCTCCCTTCCATTGGGCAGTTGCAGCTATTATTTCCTGTTCGGTTTCCCCAGATAGACGAGGGCGGTATTTCAGTCTGGGTTGGGGATACTGCTAGGAGAGGATGGTTCGGGATAGGCCAGTTCGATTTGCATGGAGACCCATCCTTCTGGCTTCACTTTACAGGGATTTGCATGAGTAAGTTTATGTGGATGGCAGAGCGTTGGGGGCTAGAGTGACACTTCTACATGTCTAGGTGTGGGAGCACATTTTTTTGCTACATCCACGGGTCATTCCAGTTCCAATGGGGGCAGAGGATGCCCTCGTGGCATGATACAAAGGGGGTGTGTCACTCACACACACCAGCGAGCATGGCATCCCCTACTGGAGGTGGGTCCTAGACGAGATGCTTTTTTTTACTTGGCACCCATACCTTGGTCAGCCTAGATGGGATGACGATGTCCATCAGCTCTTTTACTGCCGCCAGGATCAATACATGCAGGGCTGAGAGCACATGATGATTGAGCGGTATCTGCCAGGGCGCATGTAGCGTCAGTTTGGAGAGCCATAGGATCGGTCGGATGACGATTATGTAGCCATCTTTGCACGCAGTATGACACAGGTGGCATGGGGGCCTGGCATTCCTACTGTGGAGGCAGTTGACAGCTTTCGGCAGTTGGTAGCCCGACCATGGGCTTATGATCAGGGCTTGGCAGATTCGGGCACCACACAGGCCTACAGAGATTGGTTCAGACCTCCCCTCCGGCTAACCATTCTAGGTGAGGATCCAGATATGCATAGGGTTAGAGGCAGAGCGAGAGGACAAGGACGAGGACCTAGGGTCGAGATTCATCAAGACCCACCATTTGTGCCCCCAGTCCCACCAGGTCACGAGGATGTCCACATGCAGGATCAACAACAGGATCCGCCAGTCCCACCACCACGAGTCAAGGGTGAGGATCAGGTTCATGTACAGCCACGGGCATAGCCAACAGGTCAGGAAGACGCACGGGATGCCTTGATTTTACAGTTGCAGGCCCAGGTCCAGAAAGTGACAGTAGAGAGGGACCAAGCGAGAGCTGAGAGAGAGTAGCTCAGAGCAGAGAGAGATTAGGCTATATAGCAGCGACAGGCCGCAGAGCTATAGGCAGCTACAGAGCTAGGCCACAAACAACAGATTGAGAGCATGACAACCTCGGCCTCCTCCCAGGGTACAGTGCCGGTACGATCTTACAGGGAGGCTATCCGAGAGATAGAGTACTACCGTCGGGCTTACCATGACACTGTACCTAGAGCAGACTGGGTCCCCGATTACTTAGAGCAGGCTAGCCAGAGACCACCAGAGGGTCACGGTGACAGGGGTGAGGGCAGCATTCACGGAGATCGAGCATGATCCAGATTGATACATACTTTTGGTGCCTTATGGGCTCGTTTTTTATAGCCCCGATGGGAATTTTTTACCTATTGACATACATGTACAGTGATCTGATTTTTTTTTTTGGTACTATGACAGTTGATGATATGATATATATATATGAGCTGATTTTGCTGTGATGCCATGTGTACTCCTTTATTTATGCATGTATGATTTATTTCTATATGCTTTGCAATGATGTTTTATGGATGCATTTATTTCTAATGATGTTTATGCAATGATTATGACTAACAGATCTATATTATGCTAACCTATGATATGATGTGCAGTGATGTTAACTATATGATGGTTTACTTTATGCCAATGTGATATATGATATGGGTTCTAATCTGTAAAATGATATGATCTATGGTATATGCAATAGTGTGTAGAAAATGCTTATATATGAGATGATTTATGGATGGATGTGATATGATGCGATGGTCGTGATATGATGCTAATGCATAATGAAATTGAGATGCTTAGAATAACAAATGTTTATTATCCTTAAATGATGATGTATGTGATGCAATGATATGTTAATGCAAAGTGGTATGATGATGCGTAATGTGATAATATAATGTCAAGATGTTATGCAAGTATGTATGCCTAATGAATTAAATGCTTATATACCTATTGCCTATGATTATGCAAAAATGATTATGGAATGTTTTTATAGATGCTATGTGATGGTAGATGGTAATATGAAATGTTTATGAAATGCAAATGCAATGTGTATGTAGTGATTGATGCCATGTAATGGGTGAAATGCAATGACATGGATGCACCTATTTATGAAGAATGTTTATGATAACCTGCAATGTGTATGTTTATGCTAATGATTTCTATATGATATGCTTATGTGATATGCTAATGATTTGTGGATGCAGGATCGATGACGATGATGGTGATGATGATCAACTATCATAGTACCTTGTTAGCATGGTTAGTAAGAAAAGAAGAATTCATTTCAACAAGACACAAGATCACACAAATGCAGATGATGATGATGATGATGATTATTACTTGCCGAGGAATTGGGATTTTCAAAGGGCCAGATTTTCTTATGTTTGATAACACACATGGTACGATGCATCAAGGTATAGAAAAATAGGATGGTGTGGTACCCAGTGTGATGGACTTTGACTCGATAAGTAGATAGGCGTATTCTTGTTCACACCTGACATACGGAAACCTTGCTAGGATGCACTTCAAAAGTTTCAAGCACTTCGGACCAAAACACAGGAAGGTAAACCTATTGATGCAATAGTCAACAAGTTTCCCTAGACCTCTTCTGCACATACCTAACAAAGCAAGTATTCGCCGCGGTTATATTACAAGAACGTCCAACAAGCACAACAAACAAAAGATAATGATCGTTGCCCCATTCCTATTTCTCTAAATCCTCTGTTTTGGGATATCATCGAGACGTCCTTAGAATGAGCACAAATAAGACAAGCCAAAATATAGAGACCAAGTAAACAAACAAACTGATGCTCTTCAATACCGCTAACGAAAAGAGGATGTGTTTTCTAAGATGATAACCAAAACTTATTGCCAAAGGATAATGCCCATTGTAGGAAGGATTCATCCTAGGACATGTTAGTGGATGGCGGCACATCATTTCTTTTATAAGGGATGATTGATATGGGACAAATTCAGATGATGAGTTATCGATACGAAGAGGTGACCAATTTCTTACACACTGACTTAGACTTAAGACTTGACGCTTTTGAATTCTACTTTTAAGCTGCTAGACTTGTTTCCGATTGTCCTGCCAAAGATTGAGGATGGCAATCAGTTTATTATGAGTGGTGTTATTGTGGGTGTAAGCGAGATGAGACGGATGGATTTTTTCAAATATTTGGATTTTTATTTTTTTTATGTTTTTGGAATGTTTTGAGGCTGTTTTTGGTATTTTCAAGATTTTACAAATGTTTTGATTTTTTGAATTTTTTTATGTTTTGGGGATTTTCTGAGATTTTGAACAAGAGATTAACCTAAAGACCTATCCTAGGGGTGTCAAGGGCTGGTCAACAGACAATCCTTTCCTACGTTATATACGTAGAGACCACGTAGTTCGACCGATGACTTGACCGATTTACAGATGACGATATACATGATGAGATGGCAGTTTATTATGACAAACTCCTATAGAACTGACCTAAATGTCTCGGGGGATGATCAAAGATCAACCTTGCCTACGTTCAAGCTCAGAGACGACGTAGTTTGACAAGACGACCCTGTTTTTGGATTTTTGACTGACTTTTTGACCTGTTTTTGGATTTTGATATGTTTTGATGTTTTTTGGATTTTTTTGATTTTTTGATGTTTTTGGATTTTCTGATTTGAGGATTTTAAGAACATACACGAATCCGATCCAATGAGAACATGCCCCCAACGTGATGCAATAGACTACCCCGATAAAGGTAGGACAAACTGACCTTGAGGATGGGCCAAGTAGTACTATGAGGGATCATGATACGAAAATAGGACCAAGCTATGGTGCGGATGCGAGTGGATGTGTGATGGATGGAGACCTGAACGTGATGGATGATGGAAACAAAATGAATGGATGATGCAGAACAAGCCGAAAAGATCCTGGTGGATGGAAAGTGCTTATTTACGCAAGGCGCCTGTTTTCCAGGTTTTCACCGAGGTACTTGCCCAAAGTGCCACTAAAGTGGTTTTCACTAGAGGATGATTTTTTTCTTTACTATTTTTTTTTATCCATTTTCTGATTTTTTTGGATTTTTTTGCTTTGTTGATATTTTTGTTGTTACCAAGATGCCTGTTTGCCAGGTTTTCACCAAAGTAACCATTTTTCAGGATTTTTTCTTATTTTTTTGGATTTTTTGGTTTTATACCCTAAAAGGATTAGGCATAGAACTTTTTGAGATGGGAGCTATTCATGGGCTCCTGCAGAGGTTCCCCTTCGGGTGTTGATAACTGATATGCCCCTAATTTATAACTTGTTGTGATGATGAAAGGTCCTAACCAATTAGGTTCGAACTTGCCTTTGCTGCTGGGGATTGGGACATTCTTCAAATTTTCTTTTAAGAACAATTCTCTAACTTGGAAAGTCCTGCTTCTGATTTTCTTGTTGTAGCTCCATTTGAGTCTATTCTGATAGACTTGCAAGTGATTTAAAGCATCTATTCGTCTCTCATCCAGCAGCTCCAGCTCATTTAATCTTGATACCCAGTAGTCCTCATTAGTGATGAGGTTTTGCAATGATATTCTGAGGGATGGGAGCTCGATCTCAATGGGGAGTACGACTTTTGATCCGTAGACCAAGGAGAATGGGGTGGCACCGATGGGTGTGTGGATGCTGGTTCGATAAGCCTAGAGGGCGGGATTAAGCTGCAGATGCTAGTCACGACCTGCGTCATTGACTGTTTTCTTAAAGAGTTTGAGGATGGCTTTGTTCGTGGCTTTTGCTTGGCCATTTCCTTGGGGATAGTATGGGGTGGAGAAGCGATGTTGGATTTTGAATTTCTCGCACAAGTCACGAACCTCCTGGTTCTTGAATGGTGTCCCATTATCTGCGATAATGGCTTGTGGGACACCATAACGACAGATGAGATAGTTTAGGATGAATTTTGATATCTGCTTCCCAGTGATATATGTCATGGGTATGGCTTCTACCCACTTTGTGAAGTACTCAGTTGCAGTTATGATGAACTTATGGCCATTGGATGAGGTGGGTATGATTTTTCCAATGAGATCGAGTCCCCGCTGCGAAAAGGGCCATGGTGTGATGATTGAGTGAAGCTCTTGAGCTGGAGCATGGATGAGGTCCCCATGCTGCTGACATTGTAGACACCTTTTAGCATGATCATGTGCTTCTCTTTCCATTGTGGGCCAATAATACCCCATCCTCAGTAGTTTCTTGGTGATGGTCATTCCACTTGAGTGTGAGCCATAGATACCGTTATGAACCTCGGTTAGAGTGGTTAATGCCTCCTCAGCATTTAGACAGCGCAGTAAAGTACCCTCTATGCTTCTACGGTAAAAGGTATCACCTAGGATGACAAATTTGGATGCCTTTTTGATAAAGGTTCGTTTTAGGCTCGATGGTAGGTCAGCAGGTATGACTCTTATGCGAATATATGTATAGATGTCATGATACCAAGGATCACCAGGACCAACGATTTCACACACATATTCTGATTCTGGTACCTTGAATGTGGGAACGAGAAGCTGCTCGATCAGAAATTCATATTCTGGCATGTTATGAGTGATGTCTAATAGAGACCCAATTGTAGCCATGGCGTCTGCTGCTCTGTTGTTGGTTCTTGGAATCTACTCAAATGTTATGTCAATGAAGGATTCCTTTAGAGTCTCCACCAATTTCTTGTATGGAGTGAGCTTATCATCCTTAGTCTGATATTCATTATTGACCTGATTTATGAGCAACTGAGAGTCTCCATACACCTTGAGAGCTATGATGTTCCATTGCACTGCTATCCTGAGGCCTATAGTCAAAGCCTCATATTTCGCGATGTTGTTAGTGCAAGGAAATGCCAATTTATATGAATTCGGTATGAAGTCCCCTCGTGGGGTGATGAAGAAGACACCAGCTCCTGATCCATGTTGTGTGTATGAACCATCAAAGTATAGTTTCCAATGGTCAGTTACGTTGAGGTTAAAAATGGATTCATCTAGGAATTCTGAGACAAGAGGATTCTTAGAGTAAATAGGTGCTTCTGCTAGTTGATCTGCAATAACCTATCCCTTGATTGCTTTCCTCTCTACATACTCGATGTCATACTCTGACAATATCATTACCCATTTTGCCATTCTTCTTGTGAGCATTGCCTTTGATAAGAGATACTTGAGGGGGTCAATTTTTGCAATGAGCTTTATCTTGTGTGCCAACATGTAGTGTCTAAATTTTTAGGATGCAAACACTACTGCGAGACATGCCTTTTCGATGAATGAGTAATTTAGCTCGTGACCGACCATTGTCCTGCTGATATAGTAGATGGCCCTCTCCATTCAGTTTTCATCATGCTGAGCTAGGAGAGCTCGAAGGGTTGTTGTTGTTGCTGACACATAAAATCAATGGCTTCTTTGGGATGGGTGGCATTAAAACTGGTGGCATCAATAGATATTCCTTGATTTTCTTAAATGCCTCTTCACACTTTGTATCCCATTTGTACGCTACCCCCTTGTGGAGTAGGTGAGAGTATGGGTTCTGCTTGTCTGCCAGTTGTGCTATGAATCGTCGGATGGATTGAAGTCGGCCTTGGAGGCCTCTCAGTTCTTTTAATGTCTTTGGTGCTTCCATCTCGAGGATTGCTTTCACTTTTGTCGGATCTACCTCGATACCCTCATGGAGACTATGTATCCTAGCAATTTACCTGATTGTACGCCGAAGACGCACTTCTTGGGATTTAGTCCGACTTTGTATTCCTCCAGTCTATCAAAGATAGCACTTAGGGTTGCTATATGATCTTGTCTTTTTCTGGACTTTTCTAGGATGTCGTCAACATAATCCTCAACCGTCTTGTGAATCATATCATGGAATATTAATGTCATGGCCCTTTGATAGGTTGCACCAGCGTTCTTTAGGCCGAATGGCATCATGTTCCAACAGTAGGTCCCCCATGGACAACTGAAGGTCATCTTATGTTAATCTTCTTTTGCTATCATGATCTAGTTGTATCCTGAAAATCCGTCCATTAGTGATAGCATCTCATGCCCTGTTGTCATGTCTACTATCATGTCGATGTTGGGAAGTGGGAAATCATCCTTGGGACATGCTTTGTTCAAATCTCTAAAATTCATACAGATTCTGATGGCTCCATCAGGTTTTCAAATGGGTACCAAATTGGACACCCATTCTGGATAATCGATTGGTCAGATAAACCCTGCATCTAACAACTTTTTGAGTTCCATTTTGACCAATAGGGCAATTTGAGGATGCATTTTTTGAATCTTTTGTTTGACCAGCTTTGCTTCTGGATACACAGCTAAGTGATGAACCACAGTCTCTCGATCAAGCCCTGGCATGTCAGCATAACTCCATGCGAAGTTTATTTTCCTTTCCCTTAGGAATGCTACTAGGAGTACTTGCTCTTCTGATAATAGTGATTCCACATAGAATGTGATATGCGGGGTCTCCTCTGTTCCTAGGTTGACAGGATTGCACTTTTCGGCCAAGACTATTGACTTCTCTTAATGAATAGCTCTTAGGGGAAGATTGAATCCTTCATCCTCGGGTGCCTCAGAGAGGTTTTCACCGTTGGATATGTCCTTTCTTTTTACTATTTTCTTGTCAGAGAGTGCCACAGTGTGGTTTTCACTCAAGGACTTTGATATGATTCTTAGTTTCTCACTTTTGTGATTGAAGGATTCAATCGTTTCCCGGTAATAGGCTTGTGTGTCCAACTCCATTATAAACCCTGCCTTGTGGTCTCTATCTGGAACATTATCTCTCAATCCCATGAATTTTGAGAGTGCCTCATCATTTTCAAATGTATCGAGAACTGGTGGTCCTCATTGGTCATAGTTGATTAGTTGGGGGTAGACTAAATGGATCTCATGATTTTGATGATCGAATTCAAAAGATAAGGTACTAATCATGCACAGGGTGGTATCTCTAAATAACCTAGGTAAAGTGGATATGGTATCTTCATCATCGCTACTAATATGGGGCTCAGTTATGAAATTATGTGTCTCTACCTATGACTATTGGTGAGTGTACTTGTACTAGCACTGGTTGAGGAGAGACATTAACTGCTCTAACCAGAGGACTTCGGCCACGTATGGTTATTCTCGGAGGGGTACATCCAAGACCAAGATTTGTTATGGGTCGCGTCTCTGGTATGATATGTATTATGAGCCCATTGTCATTTTGTCCCAATCTTTGATTTTTGTCGTAGCCCATTGCAAGCATCATTTGTAGGCCCTTGTTTATTTCATCCATTGGTAATTTAGGTGTCGGTCTTTCATCTTGATACAACATGTGAGATGGATCTGCTTCAATAACGTCATGGCCAAGGTCTCCCCATCTTGTGAATTCGGGATAGTTTTATGGATATGTTTGTGATGTGGAAGCTTGGTTTTCTTGTGGATGTCCCCGTGATCTAGGATATTGAGGTAATTCTCCTATCACAAAAGCATTGTTAGGGAACTTGTAGCTTCCACAACCGTCCTCCTGGATGTGAGCTTGATATCGGAGATGGTGGGAATGGCGGGGATGGCGGGTGTCTTTGTCACAGAAGTGGATGCAAGAGTGGCGGGGTCGATCTATGGTGTGCATGGACCCTCATCATTCTTTGGCACTTGGGAGGTTTTGTAATACTTGGCTTCAAGATTTTTTCAATATGAAAATGGTTCGGGATCTCCATGGACGGTGACCTCTTATCCATTATGTGTAACTTTCACACATTGGTGGAAGGTTGATGCTATAGCTTTCATCGCATGGATCCATGGGCATCCCAGGAGGATGTTGTATGGCAAGTCGAGGTCCAGGACCTGACAAGTGGTTTCCATGAGCATTGGCCCTACTTGAATAGGGAGTTTAATTGTGCCTTGAGACACCCTTTCTTGGTCATCATATGCTCGTATCATGATTCCCTTTCCTTTGTCAATGGAATCTTCTGATTTTTTTAATTGTTTGATTAGGCTGAGAGAACAGATGTTCAAACCTGCACCTCAATCCACCAAGACCCTTTTGATTTTGCTCTTTTTTACAATGGCTTCCAAGTGAAGTGCACGATTATGAGATGGTTGGGCGGGGAAATCTTGGTCATAGAATGTAAGGAGATTAGGTGTTATGATATTTCTGACCATAGCTTGGAATTGGTCTGCATCAAGATCTGCGGGGACAGTGGATGAGGCTAATGCTTCCTCGAGAATCTTTTTATGTGCTGATGAGATTTTTAACAAATCCATGATGGAGATGTGTGCTAAAGTTATCTTGATTTGTTCTACAACATTGTAGCTATGTGGAACTGATCTAGATGAAGGGATTTTGTTAGGTTGGGATGATCTTGCAATGGTGACTTTGCCGCCTCTTGTGGTGACTCCACAATCTTTAGCATGGGCACCCTTGATGGTGATGACCATGCAGTCTTCATTTAGGGAGGCAATGACTAATCCGTACACATGATTTACACTACCCTTCCTTTTATCATTTTTATTCCCTTTGTTGCCATGATTCGGCATCGGATTCGTGTAGATTTTAAGATCCTAATTTCTGGTAGGTTGTTCCACATTTATGATTATCTTGTCAATGAGATCTTGGATGATATTTTTGAGTCTCATGCAATTGTTTGTGGTATGACCTTTGATTTTATGAAATTCGCAAAGTTGATTTTCGTTATACCAAGGGGGTTTGACATCGGGTTCTTGGTAATTCTCGAATGTAGGAGGCTTGATGAGTTTTTTCATCGATCAACTTTTTCATTATGTCCTCAAGTGGTTCTCCCAAAATGGTGTATTTTTGTTTGGGATAAGTTTTGCGTTGGGGTGGTCCTCTTTGATCATTGAGGTTATTGACGATTGGATTATTGTTGGGTTGATATGTTGTGTGATGATTGTTTTGGCATTGATTTTGGATTTGCGGTGTGGGTGTATTTTGGCATGGACCACTAATGACCACCTTGGCATCTATGACACCATCATTAGTAACGTTTTTTTTTCTTGCCCATGTGCGAGGTTTATCGTTGTAATTGGATGGTGCACGATTGTTTTGTTGTTCGTAATATGATGTTGATTCCATGGGTTGAGTCACAAGGGCTCTTTCAATGCTAAGTGCCTTAGGGATCAATTGATCGTATGTGGTGATGCCCTGAACTTTAAGATGAAATGCCAAGTGGCCTTCAAGGTTGGCTATGATGGTGCAAACTTTTTGTTCTTCTGGCATGGTCCACTTGCTCCGATTGGCCTTGGATCGCCATCGTTGAAGGAATGAAGCAAAAGATTCATTCTTTCCTTGTTTTAGAGCGTATAGTTCTTCGAGACTAACATCCATTGCGATGTTACATGCGTAGTTTCTAATGAATGCATCTCTAATTTCTTGGAATGTTCTAATGCCTGAAGGTAAGCGTGAGAACCATTCTATAGTGTGGCCTGCCAAGCTCCTAGGGAATATTCGCATCAGATAAGTATCGCCATATGCAACTTCCATGCAATGAACCTGGAATTCCCTGATGTGATCTTCAGGGTTTCCTATCCCTCGATATTTGTCAAATTTGGGGATTTCAAATCCCTTGGGGAATGGTTTCATCTGTAGACTCCTATCAAATGGATAGGGACACAAGTTGCTTGGTGTCTTGGTTGTTCGCCCTGATTGAAGGTCGAGCACTTGTTGTGAGAGCAACTTGAGTTGTCTCGTCACATCATTTTGCGGATCAGGGGGTGGGATGAAGGTGTTGTGGGGTGTTTCAATTGTTGATGGATTCGTCGGTGCGTTGTTCAATGGTATATGTATGTTCTGGCAAGCGAGGTAGGCTTCCACCTACTTTTGTATGAACAACGCCTGTTGTTGATCTTGTTGTTGTTGCGCTAATATTTTTGCTTGTTGTTGTGCTTGATGTTGTTGGGCTGCCAATTTTGCTGCTTCTTGTTGCTCTTGGTATTGTTTTAATGCTTGCCGATATGCCTAAAATTTCTCTACTTGTTGTTGTGCAAGAAGTTGTGCTTGATATTGGGCTTGTTGTGCCTAATATTGAGCTTGTGCTTGTGCTTCTTGTGCTTGTGATGCTTGTTGTTCCAATAGAAGTTGTGCTTGAGTGGCCTTTTGTGCTTGTAATGCTTACGTAGCTTGGGCGGCTTGTTGTTGTTGTTGCAATAACACTTATGCTTGTGTGGCTTGTTACATTTGCAGTGTGGCTTGGGCTGCTTGGCCAGCTTGCACAACTTGAGCGGCTTGTTGAGCAGCTAGGTATACGGATTTTTGTTTCTACACTTGTTGGTATCCTCTTTGAAAAGCGGCTTGCAATGCTGCGTTAGATTGACTTGATGTGGTGGAAGTTGGTGGTGGTGGGGGTGGTGGCAGATTTGGAATGGTGCTTGTGGTCGTGGTGAATGGTGATGTCGTGTTGATTATTTGATTGGTGGATGGTGTTGTTGGTGTGGTGGTTTGAGTGATGAGTGGCGTCATTGATGTTATTGGCCCTTGAGAGACCATGCTTTGTGATGTTATGGGGGTGTTTGATGATGTTGTGATTGTTTTTGCATTTGTCGTCTGTTGCGATGTCGACAACAAGTTTTGAGCGTTTGTCATAATACTTTGGTTGATATTTGGGATGTTGTTTTGATCGATACTTGGTAGAGAGGGAAGCCCTAAGCCAAGGAGTGGTGTGGATGATAATGGCAATGGTGGAAGTGGTGGAAATTTAAGGGGGGTGAGTCCTTGCGAAAATGTTGTGGTGTCAAAAATGCCCCCTAGTCTGAACATGTCTCCTTCCTCCTATGAATTTGTGAGAAGAGGGGTTTGAGGGGTTGCGTGAAAAAATGATGATGATGGATCATGATGGAATGTGAGAGGAAGATTCTTGTGTAATGGATTTTGTGGTATATTTTGTTCCAAGATGGTATTTGTGTCCAAGTCTTGTTAATTAACAAGGGGGTATGATTGAAGACCATTGAGAAATGTACTTCCCTTGTTAACATTCGGTTGTGTTGGAGCAAACGATGTGATTTGCGAAATGTTTTGCATGATGTTTTGGGATGGAGGTGTAGATGAAATGGGGATGGTGGATGAGATCGGGGGAAATGATGTATCCACTATAGTACTTACATCAAAATCTGAAGGCAACTTGGCCCCTTGTTTTGCTAGTTCAAGCATGTACAACGAAGGGTTAAGTCTCATCATGATGTTGATGATTCTATGGTTGTCTGGATTTTGTAGCATTTTAGTCATTTCCTCACGAGACATTCCAAAGGTGAGGTCCTCTCCTTGATTTTCTTCTTGCGGATTTTGCGATGATGAGAGGGTCAACGGATTACTTGATTTGGTGGGATTCATTTATGCATTTGTTTGGATAAGATCGCTTGAAGCAGGTGTTTCTTTGTTGGCTTCCATACTCTTCTTGTATTGAGATCTCGTTTGAACCATAAAGCAAGGATCAAGAATATGGGAGATGAATCTCTTGATTCTTGGGATTGATCTTTATTTTATGTCCCAAAGTAGAATGTTTTAGGATGCCTTGAGGATCAAAGGTGATGATGTGATGATGATGTTAGAGATGGATGATACAGATGTTTTGGTTTTTTGGTAAATCTTGAATGAGATACTAGGCTTTTAGGACTTGCTGATTTCGATTTTGATTTTGGATTTGGGTTTTGAAATTTTTCCCTTGATTTTGATTTTGATTTTGATTTTGATTTTGATTTTGAACAAATAGACCCTAAGATGTTGGATGATGATCTAAGGGATAGCTTTGTTCAAAGGATGATAATTTGGATATGTGTGAGGAGAAGGATGCATCTACCCACACCTATTCAAACAAGATGATTTGTTTCGCTAATCATATGAAGAAGGATTCATCTTCATACACTAAGCTAGACAAGATGATTTTGATAAGTTTGGCTAAGTATATGCAAAAGGATGCATCTACACATACCTAGTCAAAGGTGTTTTCGCTAATTTTTTCAAGGATTTTGTCTCAATGATATTGATGATTTTGTTTTTGCCATAAAGCCTAGTATTAAGGATGATTTCAAGATTTTTCAAAAGGTGATGATGAGATGGAATTTGTTTTGATGTTTTGGAGGATGGATGAAAAAGATATTTTGATATGTTTTGATCCTAATATGAACCTAAAAAGGTACACTTTGTTTGCTTAGACCTAGGTATTGAAGAGCATGCAAATGCTTCCTAATGACCTTTGTAACCAAGAAATGATGTCATTTGAACATTCATTTTCGGATTTCCAACCAATGATTTTTTTGCTTTGTGATTTGGAGTATTCAACACATATGAAAGTTCATTTTGTTTAGCTTTTCTTAATGTCTTTATTTTACCAAAAACACTTTCTTCAATTAGGTTTTCAAACTAAGATGTCCAATGTCTTAATTTCTTCAAACCCCACAAGATATATTATGTGGGAATTCAATGAACTCAAGGCAAGGGTTTTCCTATTGTTTACTTAAGAAGACAAATTGAGATATAATCCAATGTTTAGAAACCTCTAAGGATGTGAATCCCAAGGGAAAGCAATAACATGTGGATTGAGTCAATTGTATTTGTCCTCAAAAGGGTTTGAAATTTGGATGATGTTAAGTGTTTGTTTTTGAGATGTTTTCGATCAAGCAATGCATTTTGTAACCCAAGAATAAGTACAATCCTATGGATGTGTAAGACAATATTTGTTGGATTCCCACTTGGACAAGTCCCTACAGCTTATCTCTAGCGAATGGTTAGATGTTTGACCCCACTAGCTCCCCTCCACCCACTCCCTTGCTCACGGGACAAGCATCAACACCCAAGAAACTCCATGGCATGTTTCCATTTCTACTAGAGAAGGCGTAAAAGTGTGGGGTGGCGAGCGACTGTTCTTGCACCAACAAATAGATAAAAGGATTTTTGAAACCTAGCACATGGGTTTTAGTAAGGACTTTTCCCGTTAGTAGGAGTTGATCAACATGGCAAGAGTCCCCTTTCGGATCCATCTTGTCAGAGTCAATGCGTGTTGGCGTTTCGTCCAATATCCACATTTATATCCGGTTAAATACTCACGGCAAGAGTGTTAGGTTGATGGATTCCCTTGGGTGAGTACTTTTTAAAGCAAGCCGTCTAGGATAAACAAAGTGAATGAAGACAATATTAAATTAACTTCGATCAATCTTTGTGTAATGCAACAAGAGAGAATATATGCAACAAAGCCCCCACTCACACTCACACAAGATTTTGTTCAATTTTAAGCCCAAATCAAAGTGTGGAGGTGATTGCTTTATCTCATCCCAAAGTCATGGAAAAGGCCTTTTGATTCTCAAGATCGCTATAAAGCGCGAGAGAAGCGTATACGTCCTTTTTCAATGGCTTTAGTCTAAGTAAGCCCTCACAAAAACAAAGCTACACTTGTTATTTTTATATCCACAAAGCAATATGTGAGTTCATTTTAGAGCACCAAATCACAAGTAAAAGACATTTGTTCAATTTTCTAATCCAATAAACGAAATCTAGTAAGTTGTTGATCCTATTGTTCGTTTTAACCTTTTGCAAGAAGAAATTAAAAGGTTCTTTTTAAGCCCAAATGAAAACTAGTGTTTTAAGAATGAAAAGATGACAAATTCTTAAAGAAGTGTTAAACAAACACTTAAGTGTTAAAAAACACTTTCATTGGACAAAATGTCATCACCATACTCCTCCTCCTTTAGTTTTCGATTTCCAACCTACAAAGGAGAAAAAAAGTTAGATTCTGGAAAAACACAAAAGTTAAAAACCAAAAAACAAAATGTAAATAAATCATAGATCAAAAGCACGTGCTGAAAAATTAAATTCTCCCTTTTACTGTCTCCCAGCATCGCAACTCATGAAGGCGTCACTATTTTTTTTTCTCCCAGCGGTGCTCTTACAGTGCTGCTTTACCAGTCAGTGGCACTCTGTGTTGGGCCAGAAAGCTTGATTGCGTTGCAATTTTGCCAAGCGTCGAAGTTTGTGTCCAGCGTCGCTATTTTCAAAAAAAATCAAAAGGTTTTGCAAGTCAATGAGTCCAACAGCGGAGTTAAAAATTTGAATGAGTCCAGCGGTGCCAAAACAGCGACGCTGACGAGCCTGCGTTGGAATTTCCTGTGTGTGAAGAAAAACGCGGAAATTTCAAGAAAAAGTTAGAATTAATGATATCAAGCCCTCCTTCTAGAAGCTTCAAATGTGAACCCCAACCTAGGTACCTACAAAACAAGGAGAATAAACACCTCAAGTTAGATATTGCAAGTCTAAACAAGGATTCCCCATGAAATCCATTTGCAAACTCAAAATAGGAAAGAAATTGATGAAGAACACAATACAAAAGATAAAACTATATTTAATCCTAATTAAAGAAGCAAACACTTGATCCCATGGGGGAATTGGTGCCAATTTGATGTGAAAATTGGCCCTTTCCCAATTCCTATGATGAAATCTTGATATGTTGAAGATGATGTTGATCCACTTTTGATGAAAAATGAGAACTCCAAGCCAAATCTGCAAAAATCCTAGCTAAGAATTCAAATGATGGATGAAAATGGCTAAGTATTTTAGCATGGTAACTTTGCAATGTTTGTGGATGATAAAATGAGGAGAGGAGCTCTTCATTTATAGGATTTCAAGATGGATGAATGCCCAAATTTGAGAAATGTGGGACTAACATTCATCCAATGATTTGGTGCCACTTGTCAAGCTACAAATGGATGATGGATGTGCAAGATTTGGGGTTTGTGCCAATAAATGCCAATATTTGAAATTCAAATTTGTTGAAATGACATGTAAGAGGGAAGGGAAAATGCAATAAATGCCACTTGGCTCAAGGCAAAGGACATGTAAGAGGTTTTAAATGCCTTGTTGGATGTACATGTTGACTTGGAATTTTTAAATTCAAATTGAGAGAATATTCCAAAATCTATGCCTTGTGAGGAAAATAGAGATTTAATAAATGAATTAAATATATTTTCATGTGCAACTTGCATTATCTAGAGGATGTGATATGAGATGAGATTAAATTAATCAAGGAATAATTAATTTAACAAGAGATTAGATGATGTGACTTATTTGACTTAGATTTATGGATTTATTTAAATCAAATAAGGGAGGAATATGGTAAGAGGCTAATTAAATAAATATTTTGATATATTTAATTAAAAGGGATGGTGTCAGATTAAATCAAATAAGGTTTTTAATTTATTTAATTTAATGGATAGACTTTAGAGATTTAATCAAATAAATTGATTATTTAATTAAATAGGGATAATTAGATCAGATGGATTGATTTAATTAACAAGAGAGAGTGACTTAATCAGATAAAATGATTTATTTAATTAAGGGATGAAAGTTGATGAATTTAATCAGATAGGGGAATTTGATTAAATGGTTAGACCGAGGGATGATTTAGGAAGAAACGATGTTAGTAAGTCAGGATCGAATGCATGATGTCAATCAGTATATTTTACGTGTCTACAGACATGACCTAAAAATTTCACCTAGGTTTTGAAGAACTCACACTTTGATAGGTTAGCATATAACTGGTTCTCCCTCAAGCACTATAGTACTTGCCTCAAGTGATCCTCATGCTCTTCTTTATTCCTTGAATAAATCAGTATATCATCTAGAAACACCAAGATGAACCAATCCAGGTAGGTGCAAAATACACCATTCATCTGACTCATAAACACCGAAGGCGCATTCGTTAACCCAAACGGTACCACTGTGAACTCATAGTGACTGTATCGAGTACGAAATGCAGTTTTATGTATATCCACCTCAAAGATGCATAGTTGGTGATAACCTGATTTCATATCAATCTTTGAGAATACTCTAGCACCCTTAATATGATCAAATAAGTCATCTATTCTCAGCAATGGATATTTATTCCTTATTGTCACCTTGTTCAACTGTAGATAGTCTATACATAATCGAAGAGACCCATCCTTCTTTTTCACAAATATCACAGGTGCTCCCCAAGGAGACACACTAGGATGAATGAATCCCTTCTCTAAAAACTCCTAAAGCTGAAGTCAGAGCTCCTTAAGCTCTTGAGTGGTCATCCTATAGGGAGCTCGTGAAATGGGCTCAGCTCTAGGCACAAGATTAATCTTAAAATTGATGTCACGCTTAGGTGGCATCCCTGGAATCTCATCAGGAAACACATTGGCATACTGCCTAAGAATGGGGTGACTATTGAGTGAAACCTCCTCCTGACTCTAAATCATTGACTAACACTGCAAATAACAAAAAACCTTGCTACACACATCTCCTCAACTGCATGGCTAAGATCATCCTCAATGAAATAGGTCTTTGAATCCCAACCACCTCTACCTCTCTACCAGAATCATCAACACACTTCACCAACTTGCGGCAACAATCAACGACTGTTCTATGGCCCTCTAACCAATCCATACCTAAAACAATATCATAATACCCAAGAGGAATGATCCGCAGATCAACCGCGGTGTCAAGGGATCCAATCCTCAATCTGCAACCACAAACAAGTGACTCAGTTGCAACCTTAGCTCCGGAAGATAGCTCAACCTACCACCTATCACCCTACTTGGCTGCCACCAGTCCACATCACGCTACAATAGAGGGGGAAATAAAGGAGTCTGAAGCTCCTAAATCAAAAAGTATAGATACTATATCACTCTACAACTGACCTGATGTCTCAACTACTATCCCCTGGTGCTCAGCTTGGCAATTATCAACCGCCGCAAAAACCCTGTGAGATCTACCAACATCTCCAACTGTCGGATCTAAATCCACAGGTCTCTAAGATAATCTTGTAGTGCCCTTCTGAGGACATTGGAGAGAAATATCACATTTTTTTCCACATGAAAAGCACCATGTACCTCTGCCAAATCCTCTCCTACCAGGTGGAGCACTAGACTATTGAACACTGCCCCTATTAACTGTAAACTGTGAGCTTTGGGCTAGCTGTTCAGAGCGTTTCCTGTCCCTGTCTCTCTTGGACTGAGATCTATGCTCCTGACGGGAACAAGAATTCTTATGTTTAAATTGTGATGGTTGTTGCTTCTGTTGGCCACCCTTAGAGGTGCATGTTGACTCCTAGATGGACCTGTTGATTGTGATTGTCCACCACAAGAACTGTACCATGTCGGAGGTGCACTGCCAATCTGAACCCCCATCTATCCACCTAAGGCCATGGTTAGATTCTCCTCAACAATTTGAGCCTTTTCCATGGCTACCTCCATGGTCTTCGGCTCAAACACTTGAACTCCACCGCTGATGCAAGCATTTAAGCCCTTGATGAAATGTTGCACTAGCATGCCCTCGTCATCACCAATACCCGTGTACTGCTTAAGTTCATAGAATTTCCTCTCATATTGTTCCACTGGCATAGCCAACTGTCTAAGATCATGAAACTCGTCTGCTCGACACTGACGCCAATGATCAGACAAAAATCAAGCTCTGAACTGCTCAAGGAACATCTCCCATGACATTGAATTGATATCTAGGTGGAGCTTCTCTCCTCAAGACGCCACCATGTAGAGGAAAACCCACGAAGATGCATGATGGTGCATCTGGCCTTGGCATTACTACCATATGGGTGCATCACAAAACATCGATTCAAATTGATAAGCCAGGTCTCTACCTCTAGTCCACTGCCTGAACCATCAAATGTCGGAGGTCGAGCACGAAGTAAGTCTCTCATGTGACTAGCTAAAACAGCGTCCTGATCAACAACTAACTCCCTCCTCCTGGGAGATCTCTCTCTCTCCCAAATCACTAACTACTCTCCTTCCTACCTCGGACCAAGTTGGGCAAGAACCTCCTCAATCAATTGGCGCAACTGAGCGCCCTCCATCCCAGGATGACCCACATTCTGATCTACACCACCCTGGCTATTTTGTGAACTCTAATGCTCCTCACGATCTAAGTCATGAGAAATCTGTGGAGGTGAATATGGGTGATTGATCCCACGGCCACCACCACCATAACCTTTGCCTCTCCCCCGACCTCTACCCCATCTCCTAGGCATGATCCTACACAGAAAAATTTAGGGTATTAGACAATGCCAAGAATAAGGAAACTTAAGATTCATACTTAACATCTAAGACAACATAATGGGCTAATTGATATACCCAGAGCACTCAGTGTTTTAACCTAGGATTTTATACCATGTGTAATGCTCGTCCAGAACCCTAGAGGACTAAACTTACACTACAGAAAAATGGACAATTTTTTTTTTTAAATGTATAGTTGTGTAATGAAATAGAACATCACATAAGTTATTTCCCTAAGTCCCCTAGGGTTGCATGACTACATTATTCTTTTAAGTTCAAACTACAAACCCACATAACCACTTAACTGTCAAATATGAACATCACTAAGCATATTATAGCTCATTACAATTAATCATATGATTCAAGTGAGACATTCATTCATTTGCATAAAGAATATTTTCATCCTTCCATTTCAATTTACAAGTATAATGTCATGGTTACAAAAACATCTTGCTTACAAGAGATACAACATTTTAGTTACTTATACATTTTTACAAAGATATTTCCTCAAACAAATGAGGAATGCCTTACAATGGTACATGATATGAAAGTACATACAATAGTTAATACAAGTGCATTAATCAACTTCCAGAAATAAGTGCATTGTTGAAGAAGATGAATCTAATGTAAACGCCACTTCACAAACATAAGGGGAACCCAACAGAGTACGTTACACGTTCCCCCCAACCACGTGAATCTAGAGATTCACTCCCCCATGCTAGGAGGCTACAAAGGGTCCCACCAACTAAATGACAAGGTCAAAACATCACAAGGTTGACAACTCACATCATAGGATGAGCAATAACATCAACAAAAGTGCATAACGTCATCAAGTACAACACATCTAGTACAACACATCGAATACAACACATCAAATACAACACAACAGTGATCAACTTCCAGAGGCATCAAGTTACACAAGTGAAACAATAGGTAAGGTACACTTATGGTTGTCGTAGGGAAGTGTCATCGCATAACTGGACATAGGTTATCCAGGTAGTTCTTCCTAGGCCCCGGCCCCCATCCTTGGGTTATCCTGGTAGCCTGTACCGAACTCTGGCCCCTCATGCCAACTATGCGAAATCATTCCACTTCTCGTGAAGATGCAGTAGTACGATTGTGTCATTCCAGGCCTTCTCGTCTCACCTAGAGCCTATATGAGCGCTTAAGGTTGAGCAGGGAACATGGTTATCTTGATTAATTTTTTATAACTATCCATTTCCCCTAGTTGATTTTAATGTTTCCATTTTTTTAGCAAATTCCACATGGGTTATCCAAGCAACCCTTTGTGCCCCGGCCCCCATTGAAAGCCACTTCCCTACTTCCAACCTAATCCACAGAAAACAAAAAAAAACACATCACTTGCACATCATAGAACATAACGGAAACACAATGCGAGGCATTACCCATCCTACTTACAGATCCATAAAATCAACCACTAGGACCAACACTACATGCAAGGCAGCCGGTTATCACAAACATAAACAAGATAGTTTCCATATCATGTTAAATAAGAATTCCATCAAAAATTAGATCTAGCCTCTGGAAACTCTAAGACCAATTCTTACAACACAACCCATAAAGTACTACCCAAATTTCAATCACACACAACTCCCATTTCCCAAGTATATCAACACACAAACACAGCTTCTCATCCCTTGATGATAAATAGTTAACATTACCACTACCTCAATACAACAAAAGAAATTCCCCTCCCGGATCCATTTCATGCTTCCTTAATATCTACAGTCAAACGCAATCATGCAAGTGATATTACATCAAGTAAATATATAAATATATAACATACATAAATGTTTATATATAAATAATATCATGTATATAAATATTTCCAAACAGTATTTACAATTACCTATTTAATACACTTGGCCCAGTCTCAAACTTAAGGAGATTACATAATATTTGGTCTATCGTTACGAGTCTATATGCATATAAATATATTGCTAACTACAAGCCTGTTCTAAATTGTTCACCCACTACTTGATTACACAGAGACTACAACTCTCTCACAATTTGTAATTGTTTCATGGCATGCTTTACAAGGCACAAAAGGTATCATTTTGCTACGTTTCCACACAATAGGACATGACAATGACTCCTATAAATACCTTCATATATGTTTCTAGTCTAATCACGCTCATGTCGAAGGTATTTCAGTTGTTTGATCTATGTATTGAATTATGTAACCAAGGAACGAAGCATATGTGTACCTATGATATAGGGTATATGCCTGCACAGGAAACTAAACTTTTTAGGAAGCTATAGAATGCAAGACTTAAAGTATCTACTAAATGTCAAAGTGAGGAGATAAACCCCCCCTCATAATTGCAAGATTACAATCTAACTATCAAGCGAAGGTAATTCAATTTTATTATTTCTAAGTTTGAGTACAATAAATAAGTAGTTAACATAGTAAGTACCGCGCCATTCATAGGTAACTAGCAGTCCACGCGAACTCGACTCAAAAAATAATGGTTGCTTCCAAGTTGTGTTAACTACACACGACAATTTTTTTAAAAAAAGATCCAACATGCGCACTGGAAGTTAAGTCACACAACGATCAGGTTGAAGTCTTTTAAATCGTTTACCTAAAAATGCATGTGTATAAAATTTGTAGACAAAATTCATTTATTCCCTCTTCAAACTCCTTATCGGCAGTAGTATGAGCTTAAGATAGGTTAACAATGGAATCGGGGAGATTATTTAAACCTCTACAACATTCATTTTTTTTCCAAGTGCTACAAATGTGAAAATTGCCAAAAGAACTAGAGAGACATTCAAAATCTTAGCCGTCTTCTATGTTCAGAAGGAATTTTAAAATCTATACACTCTACCATGTTCGAGTGTTGTGTCTACGACAAGTTGTTGAGGAAGTCAAGAGAGTTAGTAAAACATGACAAAATGATGGTTTTATAGACTGTGGTGGCAACAAGCTCAAGAACAAGTTGCTTGGGAAACAACTTATACTGCAAATTAATACCATTGACATCAGATTTGACACATGCAACAATAGGGGGAAAGTTGAAAACTACCATAGCAGTTCCAACAGAAGAGGCGACCTCATTGAAACAGTGAATTATATATTCTTTGGTTCCACAAAGGTTTGAGGGAGGTAAAAGATGCAATGAACAACATATAATCAATCGATATCACCTCCTACAGCCATGTCGACTTACCACAAATCATCAATTCGATGGACAGGGTAGATGTTAGCTACACAAGTCAAAACGACACTAAGGAGCGCAGAATGTTGTAATACCAATCCCATTTCTCATTGTCACTTGCGAGATCTAAGTTGTGGCTTTCAACAGACATAACAAAGTATTACACATGATACTCAAGGCTGACGATTAGCAATAAGAGATGTGGGTGACAGAGACTTGGGAATAAATCTATTCCACACGAGGGAAGATGTTGGATGTTAATTGCCAATTTACTATCTTTTTAAAGGTTTGTTTTGTTCAAACTGATTTTCTTTCCATTCATTTGAATCGGTTGATTAAGCAGACAAACAACTATACACTGAATGCATACAACACAAACACAATGTAAATCTCTTTCATTTGAACTCCCAGAAGAAATACGACAACTACAAAAGGGATGAACCTCCATTTCTAGCCATCTAGATTTTTATTTTTATTTTATTTTTAAAAGAAGGAATAAGATGGGAGTCAAAATATGGAACTTGGAAAAATCTTGTGCTACTGTACTAGCACTACTGCCTCTAAAGCTCCTTCCAAAGTTCTTTTGAAATTCAATAATTCCAAATATCACAGCTTCAGAAGACCCCAAGGCTTCCTGAACTCCCTCAGAGATTTTTCCCCAACTACACCGAAGACCCAGAAAGCAAAGCAAGCTTTTCAAAAGCAACAGAGGAATTTTTTTATTTTTTTAGAAGAATTCCTACTTCCCAAGCCAAACATTCACGAGAATAATAAAATGAAAAACAGAATTAGTTCTTCTTTCGGGTGACATAAAACCCATTACCCCTCTGTAGTTATCTCCACACCTTCCCATTAATTATTCTCATAACTAATTGATTCCTCCACTCCTCCACCTTTCTCATCTTTTCAACTTTTATTTAATTTTCCTATTTTCTCTTACTTGCACACAATTCATTAATTATTTATTATTTATTATATTAAATTCCTTGTATACTCTTTTTATACAAGCGTATTAATATGCCTATCTATCTATCTATCTATATATATATATATACTTGCACACATATATGTACAAATATTTACATATATATACTATTAAATATTCTATTTAAGATTTAACTCTTATCATAAAGAAATTTAATTCCATAACCGGGTTAGCTTAATCTTTTGATTTTAATAAGACTTTTAAATCATTATTCAACCCTTCACTTAAACATTCCAAATAGAATGAAATAATCAAACCGGTTAAAAACTCAGGCCTGACACCAAGATCGAACGACGGACAACAACCAGAAGCATGACAAGAATATGATGACTATGAAGAACAAAACAACACTAACAAAATTCACATATGGGATGGGACATCGGAAACTCGTCATTAGCGAGGACGATGGCTCGAAGTGGGGAACCCAGTGCAACCTCCGAACAACAGCTTTGTTGGGCTCTAGCACGCTCAGACCTGATGAACAGGTGGAGTCAATGCCCGTACTTGCAGCCTGCAGCAGAACAAGGTGTCAAACATGTGCATATAACATAATCAGTCACACTGTGATGAGGGATTCGCAGAGTCGCAGGGCACTCGCAAGCGAGTGATGCGACACTATCCCCATCATCAACACATAACATCTACTTATCATATGAACGCATACATCATAATTAGCATCATATCACCATATTCTATTAAACAGTTAATTAAGTTACAAAACATTGTAAAAAAAATAAAAGACGTCAATTATCACAATGCCATTAACCTCATTAAACCAAACATTATAATATTCTCAAACAGTCTCGTCATCAACACAACAAAATATCACCATGTCTAAGCAGTATCACATAGTCATAATGTCTATCAAACAATAACATAGAGTCAACCAAAACATCACATAGTCTAGATGAAATCTGAAATGTTGTCTAAACATGAGCAAGCCGAGGGGGCATCACATAAAACTTATTAACTAGAAAGTTGTTAGACATGAACAAATTAGTCTCTTGGAGGGCTAGTTTATTATGGACAAACCAATGCTTGTATGGGAGTCTACTAAGTGGACACAACAAACTACCCAAGATGCTCTCTTAATTATCAAGTTGGATTTCAATATTGCTTATGATTGCATCCATTGATCCTATGACAAAATTTTACATATTTTTACTTAACATCTAGAATGAAGAAATTATTGAAAATGAGACAAAAAGAACACAAAATTCTAACACCACAAATTTAATCATTCATTTTCAACACCAAATTATCACATTACAAAGTCTTTTTCCTTCTAACTACCCAAACCACTAACTACCAACTCAAACATAACTAATAACTAACTTAAAAACTAACATTAATTTATTATTTATTACATTAATCTATATCATGCACTAATAATTTCTAACCCCAAAACCAAAAAACAATCCATTGTAAATTACATGTTTATAGCTTATTTTAATCCATCTGTTGCTTCTTTCTGACACTTCTCTGTCCTCATTCAACCTGTTGCTTCTTTCTGACACTTCTCTGTCCTTCCCTCCATTACAGGCATTTGTAGGAAGATGCTTGGTAAATCTGAAACTTGGACCTTATTTCTACTAATTTTATGGTTCATTAAGGAAAACATATGACATTCCTCCTTGCTAAGCATTCTCTGTCGCCATCTCTGAGCATGGAAGTACCATCTTCTTCCCTGCCAAGCTCCAGGCCAATGAGAAGTTGTCGGCAGCGAAAGGTGGTGATAAACTAATACCCCATTGCTCTGCTCCTCCATCTTCTAAAACTGGGGGTATTAGTTTAACACCAACTTTTCAATGCCGACCCCATCACTCTGCTTCACCAACACCAGATGGGAATCCTCCAGGAGGGCGTACGTGCTGCTTACCAGGGCTCTGAACTTGGCATTGCTCAGATACCATTGACCAACCAGTGACAAGCACGCATTTATAATGGAAACTCTCAAAACGCTTTAAGTTATTGCGGATAGTACGAACCTCCTAGATTGATGGCGAAGGCTCCGTGTACGTATTTATAATTTTTCCAAACAATAAAGAATGTGGGGCACGCTTACCAAATCCTCGTGATAGGCACGTTGGGTACTGACTGTTAGCTTCTATTTTGTAGCAGAAGAAAAGAATTGACTGTTCGTTTCCAGTCGATTGTGGGATACGTAGTGTCTAGTTTTGAAATAATATATTATTATTTTATAGTCCACGAATACCAGGCAATCTGTTTTTGGGTCTACAGACAGCTTACAGTATATATGGGACTCCTCATACTCCCAAATCTGAGGGAGGCACCTAACTCGTGCTCCACAATATGAGGTGTACATACCTTACCCCCTGCAGGATTTGAACTTGTGACCTCTCTTTCAAGAGTACAAGTTCTCCACCATTAGGCCAACTCAGGCTGTACATTTACCTAAAGAGATTGAGAAGAAAAATCCTGAGGATCGATTCTCCTTCTCTTTGAATAGATTTACCTAAACTTCTTCCCACACAGAGGAGGGTGAGTTGCGCATGGAAGCTGGACGGACCAATTGGTGAAAGCGTGTTTTGGGCTGAATGTGTTTTTTTTGTTATGTTTTTTGTGTTGTATTGGATAATGTTGAACTATAATAAAACAATCAGTACTTTTGTATCCTCTAATGTTGAACTTTAATATAATAAGTGTTACTTAGTGGTATGGTTTTTGTGAAATATTATACTAAAATTTATTTTGTAATAAAGTTTGTTTTGTTTTGTAGTGTTGTAATAATGTCAACCTTTCATTGTTATAATGTATTATATCAATTAATATATTTTTCATCATAGAAAAGGAAAAAAAAACTAGGGTCCCTACCTTTTACAAAAGTCTAATGATGAAAGTCAAAACATGTCTCAAAGATGGAGACAGCCAAAAAGAACGTTACAAACACAAACAACAAAAAGGAGATAATATGAACAATACACAACACAACAAAGAACTCAACACCAAAACCAAACATTAACACAACCAACACAAACTACACGAAGGGAGAATGACTCGACTCTTGAAGATTTAGGGTTGCATCTCTTTCCTTAGAAAGATGGCACATAACATCCTTAAGAGAATCTATATCACCACAACCAATTTCTTTCCCTTGTTCCTTTTGGTTCTAGTGAGCTCCTCAAGAAATATCAAGCTAGAAATAATGTTCTCCAAGTATTGTTTTCTTAGATTGAGGACATTGGTCATTGACCCTCTAGATCCTAGATCTTCCTTTTGATCAAGACCATCTTGTTTTGCATAGAATTTATCATTTTATGGTTGAAGTAGTAGGTAGTACAAGCATATTATTTTTTTAAACATTGCTAACCTTTTCTTTACTAGCACTAGTTGATTGATAATCCTTTCTCAAATCTTGTTCATTTCCCTCCCTATTGTTGTGCTTCTAAGGGGGGATATCATTCTTGTTTTTGTTTTTTTAGGATGTGTCTCTTTTCTTTTCACTTCAATAATGGTAGGCCATATTTTTCTTCTCCTTCCACTAGGAGACATGGAAGGTCTCTACTACACAAACTAACCTCATTATCTGACATAGTCTACACAGTTTCAAACAACACATGCTACTCATCTTTGCTTTCACTTGAGTCAACAACATTGACTTCTTTACTAGGGGGTAGTAAGTGGCAACCGATGGACACCAATGTGGGAGGAATTTCTTGCAGTAGCAGAGCTCACCAACTTTCTTTGCAAGTTGATGGGTTTTAGCCTTTTGAGTAGCCACATTACTCTGTGTTACTTTTACTAAGTATTTCACTCTTACCACCAAGGCTAACACCAGTGTTAGGGAATAAGACATGCTTGGGGTTCTTATTGAGATCTTGTACTATAGCTTAGAATTTTTATAAGAAGAGGGATTTTCAGTGGTAGACTCATAGGGTAGACTTTGGACTATCATTTTTACTCCCCTTTCCCATAAGGCTAGGGCTTTCTCAATAGCATGAAGACCACCACTAGTAGTAGGGGAATTGTTGAGACAATAATGATATAGGTGAAATATTAGAACCTAGTGTAGTTGTAGGTTTGATTTGTTACACCTCACATCTTTAACCAATTTTTCAACCAAGAATAAAATATAATAAGAAAAATTTAGCTTTGGACTCGTCCTATACCAATGAATATGTTAATTAAAGTAATATAGATATATTTAATAGATGTAATCTATTTTAAAATAAAACATTTTTATTTATTTATTTAAGAGGTATTTTATTTTATATTGGAGATCGATTTTTTTTATTTAATAGTTATTTTATTTAATTAAAAAAAAATCTTAAGTAAATAAAATAAAATAATTCTTCATAAATAAAAATAACTCTTTAGATCCTCATTCATGGGAAGTCATGGGATAATCATATAGCAAAAGTAAGGGCTAAGCCTGAATGAGAACCACAAGATGAAGGTTGGGTAAAACTGAATTTTGAATCCAAGGCTTTCAGATACATGTTATATATTTAGAAACCATGTTAATTTAGTGATACGTGCATCATAAAAAAATAAAAATAAATAAAAAAATCAAATGGTCTCCTAACAATGAAGCAAAATTTCAAGCAATTTTATTGGGCTCATAATTTGGTATCATACTTGGAGTGAAAAGACTTAAATTTGAAGGGGAATCCTTATTAACAATTAACACCTTGTGTTAATTTTTTTGTCCAAATTGGAAACTAAACAACATTCTCTAGTGTTTTGTGAGCTACTGATAAAGCTTAAAACCTTCTAAATCGAACACATGTACAAGGAAGTGAATGAAACTTGATGGAAAAACTTGTCAATTTGGAAATCAATGAGGATGGTGTCCTATAGGTTGACACGTAGGAAAAATGTGTGGAGAGATTTCACAAGTAATATACCCAGCCATGAAATAATAAAGTATTTAAAAACCATTTTATAAGAGTGAACACCCTACACTCTTATAGTTTATACTCTAAGATAGATGGAAGAACATATATTTGGTCAATGGTGTTTCCCATTGGAACTAGAGTTATGAATTCAATGGTATGCCTCTTTTCTAAAGTGAGACAAATAGCATTTAGGGGAGAGATCTTAGAGCTTCATTTGAAGAAGGTTTTTTTTAAAATATAGTGTGGCTTT
This sequence comes from Sequoia sempervirens, assembly GCA_007258455.2. Taxonomy (NCBI): domain Eukaryota; kingdom Viridiplantae; phylum Streptophyta; class Pinopsida; order Cupressales; family Cupressaceae; genus Sequoia; species Sequoia sempervirens. The sequence goes on from VDFB02366672.1 coordinate 66,987, forward strand.
ACACTTTGTGAGAATTTTCTTAGGGGACACATTCATGGAAATGGCTCATAGACACCAAGTCAACACATGGATATTGCCTTAATATTTTTTGTTGTAATTTGGATCTTGGTGAACCAAAGGAATGTATTAGGGAGGTAGCAAAAACATCAATTAGACCAAGGTGGCATGGTGGTATGAATAAAATTATGGATGATGCAATGTTCGGCTTGGGAATCCTTCCTAATACGCCCTTTGGCCAACTATTCTCCCCAACTACAATGGGCTCTGGGTTCCATTTATTAAATTAGAGCGATAGGTGAAAAGAAGGGAGTTCATAAGAAGAGGATGAAATGGGGGCTGGAATTTTCAAAAGTAGTTGTAGAGGTGTCATTTATAGGGTGTGTTGATTGGTCATTTGTTGTCAAATCAAAATACTTGTACCCAAATGAGGACGACAAACTTCTTGTTGAAGAAAGTGATAAATATAGATTTATTGCAATATCATACAACTAGCTTACAATAAAAAATTCTTAAATAATTATAAAATAAGATAATTCATTTTTCACATAGATGAATTTAAGATTCTATATTAATTTATTTTTACTTTTAAATTTTTAGAGTTATTTGTTTACTTAATTTTTCTATGAAGAATTATTTTAATTTACTTAAGAATTATTAAAAATATATTTTACAATAACATTTGTTTTGTAATAAAATTTATTTTGATTTTAATTTTTTTTAAATGTAATTAATATTAATTATATATTAATTAAAAATATAATATATATTAATTTAAAGGTGTTAATAAATATTTTAATATTTTAATATTTTTTTAATTATATAAATATGATATAGTTATATTTAGATTAATTTTTGTAATCAACAATTGAAATGCACTTATGTACACCAATTAAAAATCAAAATTATGTTATAATTTATTGAGATCGATTACATATTTTAATACATAATAATTGGTGCATTAATTATATATATATATATATATATATATATAATTTCATTTTCTTCACTTTTTTTACCATTCTTCACTTTGTAGGTTTGTACACAATGATGTAAAGTATTTTGATATTTTATTTTTGCATAAATTTTGACCTATACAAATAATTTTTTTACATCAAGTTTTTTATAGCTTTGCCTTTGTTTGTATGGTAATTTAAATATTCATCTACATATTTATACATGATCATTTAATAATTCCTTTATTGGCATGAGTGTTAGAATAAGAGGTAAAAGTTTAAAACCAATTAGATTGATGATAATTCATTTTAAACTTATTTTTAGTTACAAAATTTACATCTTAACATTACCAAACATAAACATTTGTTTAGGATAAAAAAACTATATCTATAATTTGTTCATAGGTGCAAACAATAATTAGCTTACAATATTGGTTACAATAGTATACTTGCCAAAGGCAATACTAATAAGCAATTATATTAATATACAAAATATCTTTACGAAAATAATGATAATATATAGTAAGTTGTTTATATCTTTATGTTGATTAAATTGAAATGAAATGATTTAAATAATATATTTACTTATTAAATATTAAGTTTGTTGATTGGTCATCATCTATTCATGTACATTTAAAAAAAGAAAAAGCATATATAAATATGAAACATTATATTTTTTTTATTGTACAATAAGGCTAAGCATCAAGAACATGAGTGATTATCTTCCATGCACTCATTACACAAATCGGAAGTATATTTTTTATGAAACATGCAAAGTAATCATCAAACCCGTACATGGCAAGAAAATGCTAAGTTCCTAATTTAATGCAAATATATCTATCAATGAAGTTAAAATTTGTTCTATTGGATTATAATGATGTCTAACCCACATGATGTATTAAAGAAAGAAGCGACTCACAAGAAAGCAGAAGATGGGGCCACACACAAAGAGAATGAAACAAAACAAAAAGTTGAGGTGCTAAAGGCTAAGGTGTAACAATTTAGGTTGAAAGTTGAACAAAGTTGGCACATGTAGCAACATTGTGTGTTATCTATTTCTAGGAGTTAACAACCATGTGAAAGGTTTTTAGTGGATCCATTGAATGGTCAAATTGGATTGAATTGTGTGTGGCTCCTATGTGTGTTGAATTGTGTAGATTATAGATCAAGATTGTTGTTGAGGACCTTATATATAATGACACTGGTAGTATTATGTGCAATTTCAATCATTATTTTAATTAATTATAAATTTACTTACTTTTGATACTCTAGCTTTGGAGGATGTGATTAAATAGTTGCATCTCCAAGTGTTGAGTATGACATCAAATAAAGTTTCTTATCAACAAGGGTTGAATGAGCTCCAAGTTTTGGTAGGTTAGGAATCTAAACATAAAATAATCTTGACCATTATAGTAGTGTTTAGCATCATGTAGTACCCTTTGAAGGATGGGAAGACACAAATACATAAAGGACACATTCTTAGATCATAGAAGACTATATAAGCATCTAACCTCAGTTCAAGGAATATATGATGATAAATGAGAGATGAGAAGATGATGAGGTATAGATTTAATGATAGAGAAAGAACATAAAGCATTAGTGTAGTAGATGTTCCACAAGTGTATGTGTTATGTATATCTATGTATGTGGTAAAGAATGTACATTGTAAGAAGACTATATGATATGAATATATGAGTAAACCTATCTTATGGTGCCAATGAATATGTAAAATTATTTAAATATTTATGTTATGCATATGTTATCTACCAGAATTATGATTTCCTTCTTATTGCATCACCTTGGGGTTAATTCCTCTAACATAAATAATCTATATCTAAGGCTTGCATTTTATTTTCAACATCTAGTTTCATTGTTAGGACCCTAGTTTGTGGTGTATAAGAAGATAAACTAAAAAAATAAGGAGATAAGTTGTGGTGAAGTATACTACCAAGGAAATGATAATTAATTATATTTATTGCAATTTAAATGACATGAGGAATAACACACACTAGGATCTAACTCATGAGAGGGGTCAAGTACTTAAGGGGTGATAAATAGAATGGGGGATACTAAAAATACACAATCACTAAAGCAAGTTTGGTGGAGCCATTATAAATGAATAAATGATAATAAAACTTCAAATTAAAAAAAAAAACCTATGACAAAGGGAGACAACAAGAGATTAAGATAACATTTTGAAGAAATTGAGATGGCTTATGAGATGAACATGGAAGAGGAAAGGAGGCTGAAAAATACCAAAGAAAGATAAGGTTGCTATTGAGAATATTGGTCTCAATGGAGGTTACTTGATGGGTTTCTATTGTGAACATTGAGAATGTTACTCAAATGTTGAGATTTATGAGAATTTGTTGATAGAAGGGAAAATAGTTACCATGTTGCCACATAACAACAAAACATCTAAGAAAATAACTATCCATATTAAAAGAGTAGAAGAAATTTTGATTGGATTAATATATAAGATAAATATGATGAATTTAAAGAGTTATTGAAGAAAAATAGTAGATGTGATAGTGCTAAACCAAGGAATAGAAGCAATGGTGCTCTACAAATTAAGTTCTTGACTCTAAGACATAGAAGTAATATTCCTTTGTAAATTGAAATTTTGACTAGAAATCAAATTAGATATGTTTAATATTAGGGTCACAATGAATAAAGAGTTTAAGTTCTTATTAATCCTATTTTCAAAACCAAAATTGGATTGAATCAGAACAAATAATACTTAGATAGCATAGTAAGTAAAAGTGTATATTTATAAAAATAAAATATGATTGAAAATTTTAGGAAGTGATGTGCAAAAAGAGGATATAAGGGAAATGCAAAATAAGTTAGCCATAGATAGAATTGAAAAAATAAAGATTGGAGCACTCTACATTAGTTAATAAAATATCATTGCAAATAACAAATTACAAAAAATTGAATCTCTTAAGATGATTTAACACCTTAAAGAGGTGAAACCCTAGACTAGGAGTCACCTCCCATGCCAAATAAATCAAGAAAAGTGTCCAAAAAAGAGAAAGTATTAAATATTTTCATAGGATAGAGAAAGTAAGAGAAATAAGAGAGTGCTCAAAATTTTGAAGAAACATTGGGTAGGGAACTCTTTGATATTTAAATACCTATAGATAAAGGTAGAGAAAGGAAATTAATTAACTATAAAAAAAGAAAGAATCAAGAAAAAAAACTCAAATAGAAGAAAGAGATAGAATTAATAAAATAAGTTAGGAGGAAGGACAAGCCCCAAACTACAAAAAAAAATAATACACCATCAATTCTTGTAAAAATGATAATAATAAATAAATAAAAAAAAAAAAAAGATTAATCTCCTTGTATTTGGAAAAGATATTAAGGATGCAAGTGAGCATCTCTTCAAATAGAATATCATTGAAACAAAGATGATATAGATGAGGATTAGAATCAATTGCATAATTTTATAGAAACAATCAAAGACAATGTCTTCAAATAGTATATTAAGGTGTGCCCAAAACATGACAAGAAGTGGGAAGAAATAAGTGAATTATTCTTAACAAATTTCACAACTGGAAGTGTAAAAAAAAATGAGGTAAATGACACAAGAAAATAATGAATCATTAAAATAATATGACCAACAATTTAAAAGTTTTTTATAAGGTTAGAAGAATCACTACTAGAAAAACGAATGATAGGATAGTTTGTATATAGGTTAAAATCACAAATTAGAGTTGTGGTAGATAACATAGTATTCATCACATACATTGAAGTAGTAGAGTTAGAAACTAGAATGGAAGCTTGATATTGGAGAAATGACTCTTGTGGGAGTGAGGAAATAGAGATATTAAATTAGAATTGGAAAACTCAAAACTAAAATATTCTTTGTAAAAAGTGAGAAGAGTGAGATTTCTCCCTTATATAAAAGGAAAAATAGATGATTTAGACATCATAGTCAAGGACACATGAGAAATTAATGTGTAATGATAGAAGATGCATAGTTAGCCTCCACATTGCAAGTAGAATCTAAAAATCCCCTTAGAAAAATAATAATTTTCTATTGCATATGTATAGATAGTGGGATAAACACGAGACCAATGATTGCTCCATGTTACTTGAAGAAGGATATGAACCATTAATAAAATGAATGAATGGAGAAGATTAATTTATTAATAGAGGCATGGCTAGATCTCAATGATTGGCCATAGATACCTTAAATGGTTATATAAAAAATAACTACTAGGAACCAACATGGAGGAGAAACCATAGACAAATCAACAATATGAAATATGTGGTACCCCAGACACAAAATTAGGAGCCTTTTAGAAGCTACGCTAATGATTATTATCAATGATATTGCAGAGGAGACTACCACAACAAGAATAGATGTGGTTTTGGAAGAGGAAAAAGCCAAAGAACAACCTAATACTATTATAGTAAACTAGTACATTATGCAAATGAATGTAGGAGCGTGAAGAGAGAAGATTCAAATTGTCAAATTTATGGTGATAATGCACACAATGTCTTTAGCTACCCCAAAGTTGTATAGTTTTATAAGAATGGACCATTTTTTGGAAAAAAGAAATGAAGAGTTGATGACTCTAAATGCACTACACGACGCTAAGGTTGTGATGAAAATACCAAAGAAAGAAGGAAAAAATATTAGGATATGTAAGAAAATGGATATAAAATATAAAAAATTGAAGTGGGAGGACCTTCTATGGTAGAAGAATAAGATAAGAAAAGAAAGGAACATCTAAGGAAATAAGTTATTGATATATATAAGAAAAAAGAAATAGAGGAACATCGCCCTTTGATCCATTTCTTCCCAAGGGGAGGAATATTATTTGCCACTTCGGATCTCCTTTGGATTCTACATCAGGCATCTACCATTGCGACATGAGTTTCTTCATTGTGGGGGGGCCTTCTTGTCTCTTTATATCTCTCTTATGGAGACCATTATATATGTACTTATATGATAGAAGCTATCTATGGGGGGTATCATGTAATCCACCTCCTATCCTTCTTTCATTAGTTATTTCTTTCATCTCTTTTTGGAGTAGAGTTTTTCCCATGAGGTTTTCTCTATTTCTCCACTTTACAGAGATTTGGTTGTAATTGGGTACCTGATCAGGCCTTGTTGCCGGGACCCAAGTTTACTTTCTTGCATTGTAGTTGCCTTTGCTTTCTTGCACATGTTTGTAACTGCACTTTTGCTCATCTTAAGGGGGGTGTTAGAGTAAAGGTTTTGTCTAATTGTTAATGCCGCCTCTATTCCTCTCTTAAGATTTCACTTTAGTTTATATACTGTGGATATTTAATAATGTACACTATTAAATGTCTACCTATTAGGTTTTATTTAGGGTTGCACAATCTCCTTTTATAAGGATTGATCATTGTATTTTATCTCTCTTTGATTAATACATTTTCAGTTTTCAAAGCACCTTTTCCTTTTGTCTGGAATATCTTCACTCTGCGGATGTGCTATTTCCATGTGATTCTGCGGTCCGTGAGGTTGGCTTTCATTAACTCTTTAACAAAGCAAAGAAATCATTATAGGTCACAAGCTACCAAAAGGAGAACTCTATGTGGAATTTTTATTTTGCAAACCAAATTCTTGTGCAGGCCATGGGGATAAAATAGGGGTGGGAGCTTGGAAAGTGTGCATGGGATTTGAATATCCCATATATGGCATCGACATCGACATAGAACCCTATTGTGTGGAGATGATCATAGGTTGTGTGCTCATAGTCATAGTTTGCTTGCCCATACTGGAGCTTGAAAAGCTCTTATATTAAAGTTTGTATTATTCTTATTAAATAGATTATCTACAGGCACAAACTCTTTCACTGATATCTCCCATTTTTGTAGACCTAGGAAAACTTTCTCATTAAATACCATATCCCAACTATAGGTAAAAATTTTGGCAATTGGATCCAAAAGTCTGAAACCAAATTGGTCCTCGCCATAACTAATAAATATACACCTTTTTGATTTGGGATCTAACTTTGTTTGCTCCTCCTTAGGAACATGAGAAAAAGCTTCACAACTAAACATGTGTAGGTGATTGTAAGAGATTCATTTTTCGAGCAATCTATCCTCTGAAATATCAAAATCCAATCGAGATGAGGGAGCTTGATCAATTGATCAAATATAGATTGATGTATTGTAAGCCTCTACCCAAAATTCTTTGTCCAATCCAGCATTAGAGAGCATACATCGAGCTCTCTCAATAATCATTTTGTTCAACCTCTCAACTACACCATTCTTCTAAGTAGTGAAAGGAACTACCTTGATCCTACAAATACCATTATCTACACAAAAGGTATCAAATTTCAAAGAGAAAAAATCTCATCCATTATCTATTTTTAAAAAATTTATTTTGTGCCCAATCTGATTCTCAACAATGGATTTAAAAGTTTTAAATTTCAAAAACACTTATTATTTTCTACTCATGTAAATCCATACTTTTCTAGTACAATCATCAAGAAAAGTAACAAAGTAATTACTGCCTCCAATGGAGGTTACCTCTATTGGACCTAAAACATCTGAGTGCACAAGCTCCAAAGATGTAGATTTCTTGTCATGACCAGTTGTCAAGAAGCTAGTTCATTTTTGTTTTCCATAGAGGCAATGCTAACACATTTCCAAGTCAACTGATTTCAAACCAAGAAGTTGATTCCTCCTTAACATAACTTCAAGTCCTCATTTCCTCATGTGTCCAAGTCTTTTATGCCAAAGCTCGGTACCGTTGTCCACAACTACCATTGCATCTCCCACTTCGAAATGACACTCTAACACATATAGGTTACCCAATTTGTTTCCTTTTTCTATCACCAAGACACCCTTGGTTACCTTCCAAGTATCTAAAAAGAATTTGACATTGCACCCTTAAGCATAAAGTTGGCTTATTGATATCAAATTTCTTTTCAGCATGGGAACTGTCATAAGTGGCAATAATGCAATAGGAAAACAAATGAATCAAACTAATCTAATTCAAAAAGATTAAGATCCCAAAACCCATTATGCATGAAATGAAGCTCTAAGATGACGAAATCAAACAATGTATTTATCCTAAGACAACATAAACTGAATTCAAAACTTTAAAACATATACCATCTCATGTTGGAGTTTTGTTTGTATTGACGTTTGGATGTCAGATTGCTTGATTCAATACAAAGCCTCCATTGTATTTTTTGCAAAATCTTCAAGAACGTGCATAAATGGTGAACTAGAATGTGATGATAACTCGTAACGTGCTCAAGAGATAATTGTGTAGCGCTTCACTATGTAAATTCTAGATGATTTGTGAGAGGTTAGAAAATTGTTGTATAAATTTCACATTTTGAGATGAACATCAAGATTTCATAGTAAAAGATCTTGATTAATGGTAGAGAGCCATTGAGACGAATTAGATTGGAAAGATTAGTGGATTTAGATTGCATAATCTATGTGATTGATGAAATCAAGTTGAGTATTCAGTGGGATTGAAGAAATAGATTGAGAGGTTAGTGGGATTGAAGAATAGATGAGTTAGTCAACTATTTAGAGTGAGAAATTAGTGGTTGTTATTTGCTTAATCATAAAAGGGGTGAATATAATTAATTAATTGAATTAATTATTTAGTACTTTTGAGTTGACGTGCAAGTCATGTTTGACTTTAACAAATAAAGTTATATTTGTTTGTTGACCTTTTTAAATGATGATGAATAATTAATTTAATTATTTAAGTTTAGAAAGGGAAAAGTGATTTAATTAAACTATTAAGCAGTAATAATTTAATTGATTTAGGGGAATAAGGTACATTAGTGACATAATTAAATAATTTGTGTTATTTAATTAATCAAGAGGAATAAAAGCTAGATAAATAAAGAAATAGTGAATTAATTAAATAATTCAAAGATTATTCAATTAATGGAGGAAAATAGGGTTTTTGATGTAAATGATGTGAAATGAAGTGATATTAATGATAATGATGTCGATAAATGGAAAAATGTCATTCATGATGTGTGATATGCATTTAGATCATTTTTGCATGTCTATATTTTGCCCCTCTTTGAGACAAAGTATTGGTTGCTAATTTGTTTCAAAGAATTTGATGTTAAGATCAAGATTTGAAAAAATTTATATGCCCCACTATGCCCCAACTATCAACAGAAAGATAGTATGACATTGGGCTCTACCCCCTCAAGAGGTTAGCCAAAAACAATCATTTTTTGGGTCAAGCTTGCGACAAGGTTCAATTTTAGTTCATATGCGTAGAGGGTGAAAAATTAAGGTTATAGGACCCTCATTTAT
>VDFB02366672.1:77292-107012 GCA_007258455.2 Sequoia sempervirens
CAAAAGAGAAAAAAATTAAGTAAATGTTAAGTCCATTAGTTAGATGGGGATTGGAATCAATTATAGTCAGTTGATCTAAGTTAGTTTTAGTCCTCAATGTATAAAAATCCTCCATAGGTTGAAAACAAGGGGAGAAATTGATTTGTAATGGAAGAATATCAATGGAATTCTTATTTTTTCTCAAAAAACACTATAAAAATGTGATTCTTTGCTCTTGTACGGACATGTACGGTCTGATACTAAAGGGGAAGTCATTGGAGAAGGTATTAATATGTTTCTACATCATTTTTAACTTGGTCTCATTTAATTTCATGAACATGTGAAAAAGATATGGCAGTTTTTGTAAAAACAATCCAAAACCCTCAATGAGGGTTACCAATTTAGAAAAAGGGTAATAAATTTTGTTTTAACCATTGGATTTGGATACAAATTGGAGAAAACTTCTGTAACTAGGAAATATAAAATCTGACTGGAGATATTTTCTTCATTATCATTCTTGTGAAAGTTATTAATGACTGTTTGTTACAGTTTATAGTTGAAATCAGACCGGTAAAGGCAAGAAGGATAGTTGTTTATTGCCTTATTCTTGGAACTAACATTTTCATATGGTGTGGTGATATAGAATAGGTGTAAAGGAAGTTTTAAACACCCTTGGATTGAGGGATGAAGCCTTGGGGCCATTCCATGTTATTGTTTATCAAAACGGATTTGTCATAGCCATAAATCAGACTGAGTGAATGTGCTTTTGCAATTGTAAATAATCATCTACTTCCTTGTGTTAATAAATTGTCATGTTGAGGGTTGCTAAGGGTGTGTTAGTATTTAATTTTGTATAAGATATGGTGGTTGATAGATCTCTGATTCTTGAAGGTTATCAAGGGTGAAATGATGTTGTATTGAGTTGCAAAACAAAGTTGTTTCTTTATTTGACATATTTCAAATTGATCTAAAAGGTGTCCCAAAAGTTTCTTATAGTATGGAGTTAGGGATAGAATGGTGTAATTGTGATTTGATGGGAACTAAAAGGGCCTAATTGCTATGACAGTCAACATTGTAAATGAACATGTTTGAGAGTTTGTGTTGGGAAAAGAGTTTGAGTTCATTGTTTTGGTGATGTCAATGTGTTTTGAGGAATCTACAAGTAGTTGTATGCTCTAATCTCAGATTGGATATGGAATCAAGTGATGTTTGTGAAATTAATGATGAGTTGAGTTGTGATCCTTGTAGCTCGCGAGATCAGGCCACAAGCCTCCTCTGTAGATGTTGTTGAGTATAGTAAATTAAATATGTTATGTATTTCATAAACATGAACTAGTTCAAGCCAAATACTAGGTTACTATTGCAATCATTTCATTAGCAATTAATGGATAATAAACAAAGGAGAATCAACACATAAAAATACCAATGCTTCCAACAAAGTCTCATCAATTGTCATAGCATTTAATGCATTAACTATGCATTCAGTTCTTCAAAAGATACAGTAAGTCGCTAGCAAATCTCGCACATTTTGCATTTAATGCCTAAATATTCGCCAAAATTTCTATCTTTCATCCTATTTTCCTAATTTTCTTAAAGGAAAATGAATAAGAGAGCTACTCCAACCAATACAAAAAGAGATAAATGATGCTTTTTAAACATAAAAATATATGTGCTTAAATTCAAACTATAGAAGTACAATAAAATATATTTAAATTATAGAATTTGATTGACTAGTCGAGCATACCAAATGCACATCGAACGATTGCAATAGTAACATGCCTATCCCAAATATCTAAGTGAGTTGTAGTAACTTAGAGAAGGAAAACTTGGACAAAGATAGAGGGATAAAACAACACTGCTTTACGTTTATGAATAACATAAACAGGTGTTATCTACTATACCCATTTGTCCAATTTATCCTGTAAATAAAACCAATATCAGTTCTGAGTAGGAGAGACAAAGATCCAAATCAATACAAGCATACTTTATCACAATTGTATGGTACAATGACTTTGAATCAACCTTCCTTTCAAAGTACAAATGCACAAAAATTCTTGCATGTATGAAATCTCATGTGCTACATCAAAAGATACAACTTTCACTCTCCCAATGTATATAGAAATTATGTCTTTCCAAAAGTTGTAAAACATATTTTTATTTGATCATATAACCATATATGACTTTCTTCAAGTAACATTTATGCAAAAACATTTAGTGAGTAGATCGTGCTCTACTACAATTGCATATAATGCATTAAAGGATTAGTATGAATTCATATTAAATCCAATTAGTGTTTTGAACAATTCAATAAATTATATGCATTTCAAACCAGAACAATATGAGAGTAGTCACATGTAGCTAGAAGACTTCTATACTATAAAATGGACAGTATCAATTTTGTTGCACAACCAAACAAGGGGTAAAGAGCATAATCAGGTAACACAAAAGAACAAATAGGGAACATAGAAAAATACCATCCATTGGCTATAGAAACCAACAATTCAATACTATATGTATTTAAAAATAGAACAATATCACAATAGTGACATGTACCTAGAAGACTTGTAAAAAAACAAATAGGGTACATAGTAAAATACTATCCATTGGCCATAGAGACGTCATAATTCAAACACTAGGTATGAATTTCACTAATACAAAAGTTATCTTTGCCTCAAAGAGAAAAAGATACCAAAAAATACAAATAATAGACATTCACAAATATCAATTTGCAAAGTAGCCACAAACATGCAACACTCACAATGCACTAAAAAATGAGGGACTAGATAGATTAAACACATTTCCCCACAATGTCGGAGATTATTTGTTTCACTAATTACAACTACAAGTTAACAATTGATACACATCAATTCAACTACGAAATTGAACTATTGATTACCTCTTAAGATGTCTTCAAAAATGAGACATACAAGTAATAAAATCATATAACTATGAACTACATCCTCACACTCTATATAAATTGGACAAACTACACAACCCCAAAACATATTTACACACAATGCGATAATTTTCAAAACCAAGTAAAACTTACAACAAAGTTGGATTATGGAGAGATACATTTTGTATTCGGTGGCTATCAAAATGGTTCAAGACAAAAGTCAACTTAGCACAAGTGAAACCGATCCATGAAAATCAAGACAATAGTCAACTTAGTACAAATGAAACTGAGTCAAATGGTGACATGGAACATGAGAACCCATATGAAACCTTGATACACGGGTCTATTGAATCTAGAAGTATACATAGGATATAAGACAAAATTATTGAAATTGCACCTATAGGATAGAATTATCCAAAAAAAATTGAATATAGTAAATGTAAAATTTTTTGGAAAACATAGAACTTAATTCTTGCAATGTATGTAAAAATTATGCCTTGGAAAAGTTCTAGACCATAACGGAGAAGGATGATTGCAAAACCTGAGCTTCTAAATAGACAAATGAGTACAGTGAATGACATGCTAAGTAATTCATAAACATGATAGTTTTTGCTGAGAAGCAGGTTACTATTGCAATTATTTGATTACCAAAATTCCCTAGTCAAAAATATGCATAATATTTTCTTAATTTGCTTAAAGGAAAATGAATAATAGAGCTAATCCAACTAATACAAGTTGTATCTGTGTGGTTTATAATATACCATGTGAATTTTTGGGCTGTTGGTAGCAATATTGTAGATGAATAATTTTTTCTTTCAACTCTACCTTGGATTCCCTATTTTTGGAAACTTAAAGGGTCTATTTTTTGGTCATCTTATTGCTTACATTTTCTTATATGTCAATCTCTTGAGTTTATTTAAAAAAATTACATGATGATGGATCATGACACAATGATCCCAACATAAAGGCAACTAAAATTACATGTTCAAAGTGGTGATTAGAAATGGCTAATGGTCAAATCATCAAAATTGATCACTTTTTCCTTGTTCATCCTACCAAATACAATTCAAGATAGGATCCTAAATAGATGCATTCTGGTGAAAACATTGACTGGATAGTGTCCATTGGCTGCCTTATAAACACTGGTAATTTTTTTAATTTTTGGCATTTTCCTTTTTGGTATCACTTTGTTATTACTTATATTTCCTAAAATAAAAGAGAGTTATTCCAATAAATAAAAAGTAAAAAATAAAAAATAAACTATGTTTTAAAAATTTTAATAGTCATCCTTTGTCCCCAAAATTCAGTTTTTTTGTAATCCACAAAACCCCATCCCCGGTCTCTGAAACATGAAGAAACACTCGATAAAATTTCTTGTAAAAATAGAATATTCTTTGGGAGGGTGAAGATCAATTAGTTTGATTGCTTTTGACTTCTTCAAAAAATCAAAAACTTCATTACCTCTTTCTACATGTTTGTTAGCCCTTTATCCACAAGTCCAAAATCCACTATATCAAGATTGAGAAGATTGGATTGCCCATAGAATCTTATAGTTTTTTAGTGTATCACAATCTAATATTATTGGTTTTTGATTAAAGTTGTTCAAGATTTCAATTATTACAAACTTTGATTGTATTTTTAATATCCTCTCTAGTTGTTGGTGTTTAATAGTACTGTAAGATGATTAAAAAACACATGTTCTTGAAGCTTCCCTGCTCTAAAGGTTGAGATTGTAAAAACTAAAATAATATCTCTTCTGTCTACATGAATAGTGCTGCCACTTTTTTGGTAGTTAATAGCAGAAACAAAGATGAAATATATGCACTTGAAGTTGATTTGTACTAGAGGTGGAGCCTGTAAATAATAGCATCTTTTCTTTCTACATAAAGAGGTTGTTGTTTTTCTTCTATATCTTGTGAATGTTTAGGTAAAATGCATTCTAAAATATATGAAGCTTCTCTACTCTAGAAGTGGAGTTCATAAAAAGTACGCTTTGTTCTTTCTATGTGAAAAGGACTATCACTTTTCAAGAAAAAGGGCTACTACATAAATATTGTCAACACAGAGCTTTGGAAATAGTTTTTTATTCCTTTGGTACTTTTCCATAGGGTGAATTAGAATCTGTGTATTAACAATTTTTGGTGTGAGTCCATATTACTGTTAACAATCATATCATGCCCTCCAATCTATAAGCCACATCTACAATGTTATAGAAAAGAAGAACTTTAATTTGTGTTAATCATAAAATACTTATTTGCTCCATTATACTTCTGATTTTGTCTCATTATGTTGCTATTCCAGTTATAATCAAGTGATATTTGTGATTTTTATCCCCTATATTGGTTGCACTTTCTGAGATATACTAGTATTAAATGTATATGATATCAATTGCATGTTTTGTTTACTTTACTGTCTCTGTAATTGTTCTTGACGAATTGGGACAAAAGGCATTTTTTTATAAGCCAAATTGTGGATTTTCATTATGAAGCTATATTACCAGTTTTGGTTTGGGGTTCTAATTCAACAGTTCTCTCACTTTTTTCCCAGGTTTGTTATTTCTAGTATGTATATAAAAAACCGTAATTTCAACAAAAATCTAACATTTTCCTTGTTTTCCACCTTTAAGTAGATAATGGCCCAAAAGGACTGTAATTTGTAAAAATGGTTATTTGAATATGTAATTTGATTGTAATTTGCAAAAAATCTTATTTGAATATGTAATTTTTTTGCACAAATGAAGGAGATACAATACAAAATGTCGCATTAATACAATGCAAAATGTGATGCTTCAGCATTAAAAATGATCCATCAACTTTCAATTGCCAATGACTTGATACTTGTTTTTGATATTATGTATTAAATTATACAATTTGATAATTGAGGAATGAGCAAGTATTATCTAGCTGCTTCTTTTTTCCAAATGCATAATTTGTATTATTTTTTATTAATCTAAAAACTTTGGGTGGATTCTATCTCTGAGTGCAAATGTGTTAATTGTGAGGTTCTTCTTCAACTTCTCGATTAAAACAACTTAAACAAAACTAAAAGCAGTTGAAATTCTAAGTTTGATCACTACTTTTCTATTTGCTTTCTTCTCTAAAGAAACGTGCTTCACACTCATCGGCAGGAATGTGACACAAAAGGCATAGGAGGAACACATTAAATAGCTTGATATAGTGTTGTCTATTTTGCAAGCACAAACCTTCTTTGTCAAGAAAAGAAAATGCAATTTTGGGGTGTAGAAAATCTTGTAACTAGGATACATAATAAGCAAGGTGGGTGTGTATATGTATCCACCCAAGGTGCAAGCCATCTAGGAATGGCCTACTCCAAGGACACTGAATGATTACAAGAACTCATGGGCATTTGTAGCTACTACAAGGGAATCACTAAAGGATTCTCACAACTAGCATCACCCTTGTCAAAGTTGACCAAGAAGGGTGGCTTCAATTGGTCTAGAGCAACACAAGGAGTGTTTGACCAATTAAACAAAATAATGTGATGTAATATCCCCTGTAGGGAAATTCCTAAATTTAGACCTAAAAAACCATATTAATCACTAAAAAATTATAGTAGTAGTAATATGGTAATATTCAAATCCATGCATATAACATTATAATATTGAGATCAATAAATCATAGCTAAAACATCATAATATCTAGCTCAATAGTTCATAGCATCATTAATATTCGAATCCATCACATCATAGACATTCTCATAGCAACCATAGTGAATCCCCTTGAAATGCTTGCAAATGACAATCTCAAGGCTGGTCATCCTTGTATTGTGAGAGCATGGAAGGTGGGTCGCTCTTCCATCCCTTAGTCCACCTTGGAGGCTGGTCGTCCTCCTTGATCAAGCCCAAGAGCATGGAAGGCTGGTTGTCCATTCCACCTCTTGTCCCATGAGCATGGAAGGTTGGTTGTCCATTCCATCTTGAGGCGACGTACTTGATAAGAGCGTGAAGGTTGGTCTTCCTTCACCTGTCCTGAACTCAGAAGGCTAAATGGCTTTCCTATTTGCAAGACACTTCACGATTCAAGATATGATCCCTTAAGGAATTTTCCAACATATTAATAAATAAATACCTCTTGATGGAATGATAATTTTAGGCTTAATTGTTTGTCACCAATTTATTTTTTAGAATATTAACAATGGTTGTTCTCAATCTCTTTTCCTAAGAGATGTCTTATATTTATTATTCTTATTTCTTGCTAGATGTTTTCCACAAATAAAATGACTCCTCTTTTGTTGAAAATGGAGGTAATTATGTAGCTTAAAACTTGTAAAACTATGAGATTGTAGATCTAATTAAGTGTTCTTTGTTAACAATTCTTTGTGTATGATTATCTATTTAGATCAGTTTTACCAATTGTAGAAAGAGACAAAAGATTGTAGAAGAATGAGACAAGAAGATAGAAGTGACACAACATATACATGGAGAAACCCTTTTGGGAAAATACTCCACCACCAGAATCAATAGTGCTTGTATTATTTAACCTTAGAACAAGATTACAATAATATTGTATCAATCCTTAATTGATATGCTTATTTTTCCTTCAACAATCTTTTTTCACAACCTGCAATAGACTCTTATAAAACTCTCTTCAACTTGTTGCAATTAATAGAAAATAATGAGCCTTAAAAACTCCAAAGAGTTTTCAATTACAAAGCACAAAGCTTCCTCTCAAAAACCTATGCCTATTTTTTGCAACTAGAGTTTCAATGTGTAACATGAAGTCAAATCCAATATATCCTCAATTTAGGCGCCCCAAACTGAACTCCTAACTGATCGTTGGTCAAAAAAATATCTTCCAAGCTTCTCCTCAAAGTTGGCGCCCAAGAATGGGCCCGCTTAACTCAACCTTGTAAATATCTTCTCATGCAAAAGGTGTTAACTTCTAAGATGCTAACTTGAGCACTCCAAGGTGTCCAATTCAATATTTGTTAACTGGAAACATATCTCTATCAATTCATACAAGCATGATGTATGGATTGATCATCATCCCCTAATTTAATTGAATGCGTCCACCTATTATCCGGCTGAAGTAAATCAAGCCATTATCATGAAACTCAAGTCAACTCAAGTCAACTAACATGCAATTCAAAACTAACTACATGCACCAAGATAACTAAACTCAATCAACTCCACTCATGTAAATATCAATCCCTAACTTGTAGGATCTTTACATTACTACTAAAGTGCTATCTATTCTCCAAATAGTTAACTTAAGCAAGGTGGGTTCCCACTTATGTGGGATGTCACATGTGCTCCTATCTTTGTAGAGCTCTTCCTTGACATCCCCACATGTTCCTATCATTTCATTTAATAATCACAAATGTCAATTTACATGTTCCTATTTCATCTGAATTTAATCTCTTTTCTAATCCTAGTGTTGTGAACACTTTCCAAGGACTTAGGAGATACATGAACATGCTTAGGATTGCAAATTAAATGGAATCCTATTCCTCAACACTCCTTCTACCTTAGAGATTTATAAGATGGTAATTTTATTTTTATTTTATTCAAGGGGTAAATGCTTTTGAATCGAGCTATGAACCGAATACAACCATTCAACAATACCACCTATAACCATCGCTAATACAGATATATGATTATACCATATTCTAAACAAGGAATCATTATTATAAATCAAGCACACGCACTAAGAGAATTCATTTATATAGGAATTGGTTTTGTAAGATAATTTGCAAAATACTGGATCAAAGTGTCAACTTTCTCAATCAATACCTTCCCACTCTCAACCATTTCGCAGATACAAAGTGATATTGAAATATCAAAGATGCTTAGTAATGAGCATGATACATAGGATATTTTGCTAAACAAATAGCACTTTGACTATCACATTCAAGCCTAACTTGCTTGCAATTAAAACCAATACCTGACCCAAGTCTCTATAACCAAAATGCCTCTTTAGAGGCATGTGTGGCAGCCATGTACTTTGCTTATGTGGTGGACAAAGCAACTGTGGGATGCCTCTTACTCATCCAACTAACCGCAGCTCCAAACAAAGTATACACATAACCACTTCATGTCTCAATGGGCCCGTGTCTCCTACCCAATCTTAAATCAACAAAACTCCTCAGATGTCCACTTATTTGTGTGCATAATATCAATATCATTAGCACCAAGGATAAACCAAATAGTAATCATACCCTTATAAATATCTAACACCTTCTTCTTAACATAAGTCCAATGTTCTTTTCTAAAGGTTAGGTATAAACTCACTTAGAACTCCTAACGCTTTGGGCTATATCTCGGCCTTTGCATATAGACCATTGCATACATCAAGCTACCAACTACACTAGCATATGGAATTTCAGAAATTTCCTCATGATCAAAATCAGGTTTAGGACTCATGTCTAAACTTAACTTTGTGCCAACTGGTAAAGGAATATTAATTTGTTTACTATCCTACATGTTAAACCATTTCAAAATAGTATCAACATAGTTACTTTGACTTAAGCAAAGCTTTATGTTACCTCCCTCTCTGTTGATCTCCATACTAAGGATATATTTTTCAACCCCTAGATATTTCATCTCAAATGCTCAAGAGTTGTCTTTCACCCTTTTAGACATTACCTTGTTGTTACCAATAAACAACATGTCATCAACATACAAGATAATTATTAAAGTTGATCATCAATACATTTTATGTAAACATAGTGATCTTCCTCACTCCTAACATAGCCAATCTTCAATGAAAAAGCATCAAACTTTTGGTACCACATTCTTGGTGACTATTTCAATCCATATAAAGATCTCTTTAACATACAAACCAATTCTTATTTTCCTATTATAGAAAAACCATCAAGTTGCCTCATATAAATCTCCTCATCAAGATTCCCATGCAAAAAAGCAGTTTTCACATCCATTTTCTCTATCTCAAAATCATAAGCAACAACAATAGATAAAAAGAATCTAATACAAGTTAATTTAGCAATAGGAGGGAAGATTTCATTAAAGTCAACTCCCTCTCTCTGGGAGTATCCCTTGGCTACTAATCTAGCCTTGTACCTTTCAATATTACCATCTGCTCCAATTTTCTTCTTAAAGATCCATTTACAACCAATGGCCTTTCTTCCTTTGGTAAAACTCTCAAGATCCCATGTGTCACAAGTATCCAAGGAATCCATTTCCTCATGCATAGCTTGTGACCAAAATCTATTCTCATCTGAATACAAAGCTTCCCTATAAGATCTAGGTTCATCATTAGTACTCATCCAAGCAAATATACAACAAAAATCATGTGGGCTATACCTATCAACGAGATTTCATTGTCTTGTGGATCTTCTCAAAGTGGTTTCTTCTTGTTCCTCAATATGCTCATCATGAGAATCTATCTCAAAAGAACTTTGTAAACTCTCCTCATGCAATCCATCCAATTGTTCTTCAACATGTGCATCTTCATGCTTCTTAGTATTTATCTCAAAATACATTGTTTGAGAAGTATCCTTCTCCTTTGGTTCTCTTGAATAAGCTCTAAGTTCCCTGAAAATCACATCTATAGATAATGTAATTTTTTGGGTTAGAGGATTCCAAATCTTGTAACCTTTTACATTTTCATCATAACCTATGAATATCCATTTTGCGCTTTTGGATCCAACTTAGATTGCTTTTTGTTAAGCACATGAACAAAATCCTCACAACCAAATATCCTTAAATGTGCAACACTAGGTTTCCTACCTAACCACATTTCATAAGGATTTTTATCTTCAATAGATGAACTAGGAGATCTATTGATTAAATAACAAGAAGTACTTATAGCCTCAGCCCAAAGGCATTGATCTAGCTTAGCACTACTTAACATACTTCTAGCTCTTTCCATTAAGGTTTGGTTCATCCTCTCTGCTACTTCATTTTGTTGAGGTGTATATGGAGTAGTTTTTTGTCTCACAATTCCTACATGCTTACAATAATCATCAAATTCCCTAGAAAAATATTCACCACCATTATCTAATCTCAACACTTTTATCTCATGATCTGATTGTTTCTCAACCAAAGCGTTAAATTCCTTAAACTTATTAAACACACTGATTTTATACATAAATAGGATCCAAGTAAACTTTTGAGACATCATCAATAAATGTGACATAATATCTAGATTTTCCAATAGAGTCAATATCCACAGGGCCCATTACATCTGAATGAATAATCGCTAATAATCTTTTAGCTTTATTTGTTCCATTAGGAAATAAAGATCTAGATTTTTTTCCAAACACACAATGCTTACAAAAATCATTTTTTCTAATATTATAATCAGGAATATTGTCAACCAATTTCTTATTAAGAATGGTACTAAGACCTTTTTCACCAATGTAGTCCAATCTAAGGCACCACAACATACATGTATTTTCAGCTTCAGTTACATTGGCTAATTTATTCAAATTGGAGGTATTAAGCTTAAACAAAGTCCCAATCTAAGATCCTTTAGCAACCACCATATTCCCTTTCACCAATCTAAAGCCACCTTTGTAAAATGTCACATCAATTCCAAAATCATTGAACTTAGATACAAAAAGTAGATTTCTAGCAAGTCTTGGAATATGTAAAACATCATTAAGGGTCTTAACCCTACCATCACTGAAACACAACTTTACCTCTCCTTTTCCTGTACCTTTGTTGTGCTTTTATCTCTAAAGAATACATTCCCTCCATCATATGCAGTATACTTAGTGAAAAACTCCTTGTTTGGAGTCATATGATAGGAGCAACCTGAATCAATAAGCCAAGAGTTATCACAAACAATATTAGATGAAATGACTAATGCATCATTACTATCATTCGAGGATTTCTCTGTAGAAGCATCAAAACTCTTTTTCTTTCTCTTACAATCCTTCTTTGCATGTCCACGTTTCCCAGAATTCCAACACTTTACCTTACTCTTACTAGGAGTTTTAGATCATCCTTTTGATTTACCTTTTCCTTTCTTGTCTACCTTAGATTCATTTTCCTTAGGCCTATCTCTTACAAATAAGGCATCTTGGGATCCCGTTTTAGACTTCCTCCTCATCTCCTCTTATAGGAGAGTAGGAATTATATTGTCCATCTTAGGATATGCACCACTACCATTAATAGCAACAATTAGATTTTCCCAAGATTTGGTAAAGAACAAAGTAACAAAATGCATTTATCTTCATCTTCTAGCTTTACATCTACAGATGCTAATTGACTTAGAATCAAATTAAAAGAATTTAAATGGGATTTGGTAATAGAATCACCATCTTTCATCTCTTTTAAAGAATGTGGTTAACCGCCTATTCTTATACAACTTTATTAGGTAAGATTCTTTTTATTTGATAGATACTCCATCCTCTTCCAGAGAAGCTATAGCAGAGGTTTCCATTTGAAACATCCAAGAGAACAACATCAACAAGATATAATATTATGGTCCCTTCTTCCTATGGTATCAAGCTTGAACAACTCTCATCTAACATCATTGTAGGTGACTTTGTCTCATTACTAACAACTAACCATCGATCTCTTTCTTCATGAGATCCTCCATTTTAGTTTCCACATCCTGTACACTCACCACTGACCAATTGTAATTTTCAATATCTAAACGATAATTAGAACTCATTGTAACACATTTCTTTTACAAAATCAACAACAACACAATAGTAAAATCTCCCACTATAGCCAAAAAATATTCAAACTTTCAAGAGAAAGGCGTCTGAAACTCTACCCAACCGTTAGTTTTGATACCAAATATTAAAAATGGAGGTAATTATGTATCTTAAAACTTGTAAAACTATGAGATTTTAGATTTAATTAAGCGTTCTTTGTTAACAATTCTTTGTGTATGATTATCTATTTAGATCAATTTTACCAATTGTAGAAAGAGACAGTGATTTAGAAGAATGAGACAAGAAGATAGAAGTGACACAACATATACGTGCAGAAACCCTTTCGAAAAAAAACTCCACCACCATAATCAATAGTGCTTGTAATATTTAACCTTATAACAAGATTACAATAATACTATATCAATCCTTAAAATTGATATGCTTCTTTTTCCTTCAACAATATTTCTTCACAACCTATAATAAACTATGATAAACTCTCTATCTAACTTGTCAATTAATAGACAATTAATGAGCCTTGAAAACTCAAAGAGTTGTCAATTACATAAGTTAATACGATTTTTTTCTGTATTTGAAAATAAATGTAGAAAATGACTCAAAATACCCGTATAGAAGAACAAATATCATCAACAATTGAGTCACTTACAATAGTATTTGTAAGTGCTCTATGCTTACTTTACAAGGCACAGCTACCTTCTAATGATATGTAATGAATGAGACAACTGGGTATGCTTTTAACCAGAAAGCAGAAAAGGTACACAAACATTTACCCATAACCATGAAAGTAAATGTGATAGGTCAATTCAGAATGAGAATAATGTAGACAAATCATACAAAGCTCATTTATCTTAAACCCACGACGAGAAATAAGAAAAGAATGATCAGCAAATTTCTTTCAACAGACGAATCACCCTGGACTCAAAGTCCCAAAGATAATCACATACTCAACCTGATATAACAGATAAACATTAAGTATATTACAAAGAAGCATAGTTCGATTGTAATCAAAGAAAATATTGATAAACACAAATATTCAAAAATATCTCTTAATTTCTTTAATGCTCATAAGTGAGCTCAAAGTCTCCACCTTTCTGTATAATAAAACTGTTGAAAACCCAAAATTGCTACTATTGTCACCTAGAAATGCACCCTGTGCGAAGTTATGAAACTAGGCTTTTTGGTGAAACATGGGATCATTTTTGGTATCGTGGGTCAATTGAAGTTTCAAGCAGTTCGAACTTTCGAGAAGGCCGGGCTTCCTTTGGGTATCACCTAATTCAATGATCTTGTAAGGTAAAGGAGAATGAGTGTATACAAAAAAATGAGAGAAAACTAAACTAACTATTCCTATGGTGATAATCGAAGCTAGATTAAGAAATCATGAAACGACATAGGAGGAATATACACCTGAAAGCAAGTCAGCATTTCACCTACTTAGCATAACCCTTTTAAAACTTATGCACTATTCTCTACAGTTTTGCTCTAAATGCACCTAGGAAGGAAAGATGAATTTCACAAATTCTTTAGGTATGAATAAGGATTTAGAAAAAACATGTACCAAGAACTTATATAATCTAAAATAGTAAAATGGAGTAATTGACAAACATTAACAGAGGCTCTGCTGTAAACCTAGTTGTGTCTCCGTGATTCCAGTTGAGTTACAAAAAAATACATTTAGTCAAGAAAGGATTGATAAAAATCATTAACTCTTTCGAATGCACAATCCAAACTATTTACAAAAAGGCAAAGAATGCCTTATATATCAAACTATGTCGGCCCCTTAGGGTTTACAAAATATCAGTCCTCGAGATAGATTTTTCCTTAGATCTTTTGATTGAAATTAATGCTACACCTTGCGTGTCCATGTCAGTGAAGAGTCATTCCCCGGAGAGGCCCTCAGATTTTTCGCAACTACCGCATTCATTTCCTAGCATCGTCCTGCTTTGAACTCCTCTTCACTTGAACGCTTTGAATGCCCTCGAGCTCAAAATAGATACATCGTTGCTCTCATTATGTTGGACGCTCTTCATCCTGTAGTCAAATGGCCATGGTCACCTCAAATCTCCCCGATTAATGGTATACTCCACAAGATTCTCCTGCAGTCAAAGCTCCTTGGTAGAATCAAGATCTCTCGTGAGATACACTCGAAGTAGTCTCACCAATGCATTATTCCCTTTGAACTATCGCACAATAGCGGAAAATATCGATGGAGAGTCTTTATCGAGCTTCCAAAATTCATACCGATGTTGTCTCCGTGGGTCACCAAGATAGTTGATGGTCGAAAGACATTTTACCAAGGAAAATATCACCGCGAGACCCCTCATCATTCTCGAAAGAGTTTATTGATATCACCCCCAACATGAATCTCCCACTCTACTGTGGGCTCCAAATTCTTCGCTATTACTATCAAGCTCCGAAGACTTCATAGAGGCTCATTGTATTGTCGATGTTCCAACTGAGCTCCTGCGGAATGTCATCGTGTGCATGAACTAACCCTCAATGGAAATATCCCATCCGGCCCTCATGAACATCCTAAATATTAATTTGTCTTGGCCCGATTGAGCCTATAGGTGAAAAACAAATTGGGTAACAACTAATTCCTTGTTTTTCCTCCTCTTCCTTCACCCAAAAAGAAAAAAGATCCCCATTCATTAATTCAAAGGTTTATATAGTAATACCCAAACTCATACTATAAAGTAATGGTCTTGGAAAAATGATCGAAAGGCAAAAAGACTCCTAGATGGGAACAGTTTCGAAAAAGGTGTTATCATTACGTGTTGTAAAAGATCCATGCATGATGCTAAACTACTAGAGGGGTCAGGATCCTGAACAATTCTAACTGCATCTCCATGACCAGATTACAAAATTCACCACATTCTTCTTCTTCTTCTAAAATGAATATCACCTAATTATACTCAGCATAGCTAGTTTTCTCTTTCCAAGCCAACGAACGTAATTTAGAAATGATGTTAAATTGTTCTTCTTCTGGAATATTCAAATCAAGTTGCATGATAGGCACAGGTTCATCTTCCCATTCTCTAACCTCATCAGGAAGTACCATCTTGAGAAAATTATGGAATTGAAAAAATGTTGTTACCTTTCCTTACATGCAGGCTTGTTTAATTTTGGTGGCGAGAAGTGATCATTTATTAGCCAAGAGAAACATGCCAATCTACTATGAAATTTGTTTCACCAACTTCATCATTTAAGATTTGTCCTTTTAGAGGATTTTAAAGATTATATTATATTTCAAGTTGACGTTTCAAAGCATTTGAGAAGACATTCCTTAAAGGCACCGTGCGACTTATTTAAAGAACTAACACCTTGAAAGTTGTGCATCCCAATGAAATCACCCGGTCGCTGAGAAGTAGAACTTTATAACCATCAATCAGGAGTTCTAGAGTTTTGCGAACTTCTTATATTTCTGACTACATGGAATATCACCCCAAAGGTTACAACCGAGTGATTTTGGAATTTTAGAACCTAGCAGCTAGGTTAGGAAACTCGGCAAGGCCGCATTAGTTACAAAATTTGTCAGAACCACAATTTGAATATATATGAAGTTAACGAAGGCACAAGTGAAAGGATTTTTTTATGGGCTTTGGAATTTAAAATTTAAAATTTCACAAGTAACACTGGCTCCGACTAGGGACTGTATTTTTGTAGAAAATGCAGAGAACTCCAGAAGCTTTGGGGAAGACTAGTCCAAGTCCATTAGGTGCGAAGTTGAAAGAAAAATAGAAGGACAAGGGACTACTTGCAGAAGAGTGGAGGGGAACCAAGCATAAGCCAAAAACAAGCAAGCCAAAACAAGACAGAGCAAAAAAGGAAACTAAGTTACCAACATAACCAAAACTTCTACTATGTAAATGGTCCAAGGACCCTACCTCTAGATAACCTGATATTTAAGCAAATCCATTCACGGGTTAAGAGAAATAGTATTCTGTATCAAATATTATTGGGTAAATGAGGAGCACACATACAGCTAACTGCCGACTAGTGACCAACTTGACTAAACTGAAAAAGAGTGACTTCATAGAAAAATCTTCTATCAGTAATCTAATCTTCAAGAAGCCGATCTTCATTATGCACTTGTTTTATTTGACAACTCATACCAATATCATCCAACATAATATCTTTGACATTTTCCCTAATGACCTTAGGTATAACCTAGTGATACACTCATTTTGACCAACTTGAAGAGAGCAGACCTCGAATCGGACAACCCACACACAAACCATCAGATGAAACCCTCCTTTTGGTACCATAAATATAAGTGATTACATCATTTGGAAATCCTAAATTTTGACCTGCAACACACATTCCACTACGTTCTAGAATACTCTTTATCTTTCTAACAACAGATGTAGAATCATGTAAATTAGAAAACCGATCATCAATTTCTTGCAAAACTGGAAATGTGCCAAGCTAGGATTTTTCATCCTTTCCAATAAAACTATTCCCAACTGAAATATTTCCTTCTTCCTTCCTCAAATATGATTTAACAATTTTATGATTTACCTCACCACCCATGTTCATGTCTTGCGATACAATCACAACAACTTCTTCTTCACACAAAAATTCATTCTCGCACTCATGGGGACACTGATTAGGATGGTGAATAACATGAAATTCAGCACATTAAATTGCTTGATCATTTTCAACACCATACCTAGCAAAATATTTGGTATCAAGATCTTCAAAATGGAAAGATTCAAGAAAAATACTGTTTCTGACTTTTTCTTGCAAGCTCATTTTCGTACCAGCTTGCTCCAAAAATCTGAAAGTTTCATACTTAGCCTACATATGATCAGAAGATAAGATGTTGATAATTTCATTTTCATGCTCAGTGCTTCCAAGTGATTCTTCATCAGTTGTAAAAGTGAATGA
Source organism: Sequoia sempervirens (assembly GCA_007258455.2). Lineage (NCBI taxonomy): Eukaryota > Viridiplantae > Streptophyta > Pinopsida > Cupressales > Cupressaceae > Sequoia > Sequoia sempervirens. The sequence continues at coordinate 94,664 of VDFB02366672.1, forward strand.
ATGCATCTCTATTGCAAACAAGGAGACTAAAACAATTTCACTTGTACTACCAACTTCAATGTTAACATTTTGGAAGAAATTTCATTTTCTCTGTCATTTGATTGATCCATAGATTCATCATGTTTGTACTAGAAATAAAAGGCTTCAATTCTTCCATTTCCATAAGAATTAATTTCTTCCTCAATTGCTCTTTTTCTATTAAAGTGTTTGGGGTCAAAAATAGAGAGATTGCAATATTCAACAGTAGAAGGTTGTGTGTATTGGAACTCTATAGGTTGAGGAATTGATTTCGGTAAGATGGGCTTTCTTATACTTTCATTGCTTGACCCAAACAGGTTTGTCTTCCATAGACCACTTTTAATCATATCATCCTCAATTTTGACAGCCTCTTCTTGCGCAATTTCAACATCATTTATTTTACATCTTTTCAAACAAAACTAAACATTTGGGTGTAAAGAAGAAATGAAGGTGTAAAGCTACAATTGTTTATTTGGATGAATGGAAGTAGGCATCTTTCTAAGCAACCTATTAAACCTATCCACAAAATCTCTGATCTTTCCATCTTCTTGCATATAAATATTTAAAAATTGACCTAACAAAGCAGTTTCATCAATAGGGCCCTTATATCTTCCCAAAAACTTATCCTTTAATGAATTCCAATCAATTATGCAATCATCTTCTAAATAACAAAACCAATAAGCAGCAGGTCCAATAAGAGATTCAATAAATAATCTAACAAAAACATCTTCTTCACTTACCCCCAAAATACCGCAAGCAATTGTGAAAGCCAAAATGTGTTTTTCAACATCCTGAGAACCTTCTCCATCAAATTATGGAAAATACTTCATTGATCCTTCAGGAAATGGTGAGTATACAAGTAAAGAGAGAGGACTGAAATGAGTCCCCCATGGCTAGGAGTAAATCAATGCCATAATGCAAATTCATAAATGAAATCAGCACAGGTCCTAGAACAAAATATTTCTAAGTGCATTACTCCTTGCAGAGTCTCCAACCTCCATCCTCAGGGAGGTACCTTAAAATTTTCTAAGGAAAATGACACTAATTATTTATTAATTTTCCCCAGGGGAGTCACCAAAAATCTATTGGCTGAAAAAATTTTCCTTCAAAAAATAAATGCAGAAAATGACTCCAAACGCCCATATAGAAGAACAAATATCAACAATTGAGTCACTTGCAATGGTATTTGTAAGTGCTCTATGCTTTTTAAGGTACAACTACCTTCTAATGATATGTAATGAATAAGAAAATTGGGTATGTTTTTAACCATAAAGTAGAAAAGGTACACAAACATTTACCCATAACCATGAAAGTAAATGTGATAGGTCAATTTAGAATGATAATAATGCAGAAAAACAATATAACCCTCATTTATCTTAAACCCACGACAAGAAATAAGAAAAGAATGATCAAAAAAAAATTCAATAGACAAATTACCTTGGACTCAAAGTCCTAGAGATAATCACATACTCTGCTTGATATAACAAATAAACATTAAAGAGATTACAAAGAAGCACAGTTTGATTGCAATCAAAGAAAATATTGATAAACACAAAGATTCAAAAATATCTCTTAATTTCTTTAATGCTCATAAGTGAGCTCAAAGTCTCCACCTTTCTGTACAATAAAACTGTGTTGAAAACCCAAAATTGCTACCTTGCTTTTCCTCCTCTTCCTCTCCCAAAAGAAAAAGATCCATCATTCATAAATTTGGAGGTTTACCTATAGGCACACCAAAATTGTTACATTACAAAAGTAATGGTCTTGAAAATGACTGGAAGGAAAAAAGACTCCTAGACGGGAACAGTTTCGGAAAAGGCATTATCATTATGTGTCGTAAAAGATCCATGCATGTTGCTAAACCACTAGAGGGGTCGAAACCTTGAACAATTCTAACTGCATCTCCATGAACAACTTGTGAAATTGAACACCTTCTTCTTCTTCTAAAATGAAGATCACCTGATTATACTCAGCATAGCTGATTTTCTCTTTCCAGGCCAGTGAATGCAGTTTAGAAATGATGTCGAATTGTTCTTCTTCTGGCCAATTCAAATCAAGTTGCATGATAGGAACATGTTCATCTTCCCATTCTCTAACCTCACCAAGAAGTACCATCTTGAGAAAATACTGGAATTGAGAAAATGTCATTACTTTTCCTTGCATGTAGGCTTGTCTAATTTTGGTGGCAAAAAGTGATCATTTATTAGCCAAGAGAAACGTGCCAATGTGCTACGAAATTTGTTTTTCCAACTTCCTCATTTAAGAGCTATCCTTTCAAAGGATTTTAAAGATTACATTATATTTCAAGTTGATGTTTCAAAGCATTTGAGAAGACGTTCCTTAAAGGCACCATGCAACTTATTTAATGAGCTAACACCTTGAAAGTTGTGCATCCCGATGAAATCACCTAGTCACTAAGAAGTAGAACTTTATAACCATCAGTCAGGAGTTCTAGAGTTTTTTGAAATTTCAATATTTTTGACTACATAAAATATCACCCCAAAGGTTACGATCAGGTGATTTTGGAATTTTAGAACCTAGCGGCTAGGTTAGGAAACTCAGCAGGGTTGTGATAGTTACAAAATTTGTCGGAACCATGATTTGAATATACATGAAGTTAATGAAGGCAGAAGTCAAAGAATTTTTTTATGGGCTTTAGAAGGTAAAATTTAAAATTTCACAAGTAACATTAGAAAGTACAAAGCTTCCTCTCAAAAACCTACGCCAATCCTTTGCAAGTAGAGTTTAAATGTGTAACATGAAGTCAAATCCAATATCTCCTCAATTTAGGCACCCCAAACTAAACTCCTAACTATTTGTTGGTCAAGAAAATATCTTCCAAGCTTCTCCCCAAAGTTGGTGCCCAAGAATGGGCCCACTTAACTCAGCCTTGTAAATATCTGCTCATGCAAAAAGTGTCAACTCCAAGATGCCAACTTCGGTACCCAAGGTGGGTCCAAGTCAATCTTTGTTAACTGAAACATATCTCTCCATCAATTCATGCAAACATGATGCATGATTGATCATCCCCACTCAACCGAATGTGTCCACCTATTATTTGTCATGCAACTGAAGTCATTATTCATGCAACTCAAGTCAATTGAAGTCAACTAACATGCAACTTAAACTAACTACATGCAACTGAAGATAATTGAATTGAATTGAATTCCACTCATGTAAATATCAATCCCTAACTTGTAGGATCTTTACATACATTACTGAAGTGTTATCTATTCTCCAAACAGTTAACTTAAGCAAGGTGGGTTCCACCTTCCATGTGAGCACCCCATGTGCTCCTATCTTGTAGGAGCTCTTCTTGGGTGTCCCCGCATGTTCCTATCATTTACGAATAATCACAAATGTCAATTTACATGTTCATTTCATTCAAATTTAATCTCTTTCTAATCCTGGTGTTGGGGAACACTTTCCAAGGACTTAGGAGATACATGGAATATGTTTAGGATTGCAATTAAATGGCATCCTATTCCTAACATCTTTAATATCTTTTTCTAGGAGTCATACCTCTTCCTCAAACCTTTCTTTGCAAATTCACAACTATTCCTTTGACTGTTGGCCTAAACCCCTTAATTTAATTTTAATTAAATATTTTTAACTCCAATAGATCATTACTCTACTAAGAATTAATCCCTTGAAATTAAATCGATGTCTTTTCCCTAGACTATTAACTATTAAGTGCTCTGATCCTTTTTAGATGCTTTGAGTTATTTCTTGCATGGGTGAGGGAATGACATGTGCACTAGTTCCATTCTTGAAATACCTAATTGCTCATTACCTTTTGTGGTTTAGTGCGACACTTTCGAAGAAGGTTTAGAGGTTTTTCTCATGCAAAAAAGATAACTCGTATCACTTGAAAGTCAAAATTTGACAAAGATAGAATTTAATTTCTCTATATGTGATAAGGAAATTTTTTGGTCATGCATGTACTTGCTTAATCCAAACAATATGTAGTTTTGTGGATGTTATGTAGTTTTTACAAACAACAATAGCTTGAGATTTTTCTTATTGTAGTGTGGCCTGAATGGCAAGCAACATAAATGGGTAAGCAAATTGCAGGCCTATGATTTTGACATTGCATATGCAAAGAAAAAACAAATAGGATTACAAATGTAATCAACATGAAACCTAAACTACTGTACTACTTTAATAGAATTTGATTGAAGAAAGAGCATATTGAGTATGCCAAAGAGACACTACTTGTAAGGCTGGATTGAGGGCACTATTGTTACCTCAAACAAGGATGGGAAATACCAAGTAAAGCATAATATTATTTTGTACAATGCCAAAAAAAATGGTGGTGTCAAGATCCAAGCCACTAAAACAAAACATTATTTTAATATATACCACAATTCTCCACTTGTTAGTCACATGAGATTTTTTAAAACTTATAGACAAGTTTGGAGTAGATATGCTTGGAAGGGCCTAAAATGGAGCATTTTGCAACATGTACAAGAGTATGAAGTGTATGAAAGGATGACACATGAAACCACATACCTAGGAAGTCCACTTCACCTTGTCAACCCCCCAACCACCCCCCATCCTCAATAGAAGTGGAAATCTATGTCAATGGAATTCATTATAAGATTTCCTTGAGTGTGGGTAAAGAATTGTATCTTCATGTTGCAAATCATTTTACCAAGTTTGCACAACTCATCTCTATTCCCAATGAGTTCAAGGTTCTACAAATAGAACACATTTTCTTCAAAGAATTATTTTAGCTACATGGATTACCTCTTATCATGGCCAACAATAAGAATACACATTTCATTAGTTCCTTCTAGCAAGATTTATTCATGTTTACAGGAATAAAATTGACACCTAGTATTAGTCATTAGTGATCACCCTAGACAAATGGGCGAACAAAGATAGTGAACAAATGGGTTGAGGGGTGCTTGAGGAGTTTTGTGATTGATCACCAATCAACTTGAGTGTGGTGGTTGTACCTAGGAAAGTACTGCTATAAGACTACCTAAAACATGTCCATCAAGATTTCCCCTTTTATGGCATTGTATAGATATGATGCACCAACTTTTGTAAAGTTGACACTTCGTGAGACACAAGTCCCTATAGCAAGAAATTTCATTGAGCAAAGCAACCAAGTTTTGATAGTTTTACATGATCAGCTTCAATGTGCCCAAAATGAGCAAAAGATAGGCATCACACAAAGGCATTTTAAGATAAGAGACATGGATTTCCTTCAGTTGCATCCCAACAAACAATCTACTTTAAAAAGGAGTTGGGCTGAAAAATTAAAGTTGTGCTTATAAGATCCTTACAAAATTGCACAACATGTTGGCTACCCCCTATCAATCAAATCCACAACGTTTTCTATGTATCCTATTTGGAGAAGATAAATGGGACACCAAGTCACGCCTTCAACAAAGCTCCCACTACTAAACAAGGAAGGGAAATTATTATTAGTGCTAAAGCATATAAGTGATACTCGAGAGAAGCAATTGTGGAATCGTAAATGGACTGAATTCCTAGTGCAATGGTAATGTTTGTCTCAAGAAGATGCCACTTGGGAGTCTACCATTATCCTATATCACCCAATATAGTCTTGCTTGAGGGAAAGAAAATTTGGGGAGGAAGGACTTGTGATATCCCCTTTTTATCTGCAAATAATAAATACTAACTTGGTTGGAAGTTAGACAATGCTACATTGGATTGAGTCCTTGTCAACTAGTAGGAATAGTTCTTTCAATTAGAGGGTGGCCATTGAGTCTTCCTGTTGAATTGGCTTAGTTGGCCAATTAAGTGGTTGCAATTCATAAAAAATTTTGACACATTTGTATTAATACCATAGCTATACACACATGTAGTCTTGATTAGTGAATGAGGTAGTGTTTGGTCAATTAACTATTGAAATTATGGGGAGTGGTTTGTCAGCTAGATACCACTAAATGTGGATTTGACTTCCATAAATTTAGGATTACAAATGTTGGAGATTGTAGGAAGTGATGGAAAGGAAGGAAAGAGGATGGTGGAAATTACAAACCAAAAACTTCATTTTGAAAGAGGCACAACTACAATAGTTTGGCACCTAGGACAAAAACACACGAGTGCTTCTTCAACAAGTTCTCGAGGATGTAAACCCCCGATAACTAATAGTATTGCAAGGCAACAGAAGGATGCAACAAGGTATTGAGATCTATAGGAATTTAACTACCATGTTTGTAGATTTTGGAAGCTTCGAGGAGTCAAATGAGCATGTTGGATATGCCCAATAAGTAGCCTAAGATTCTTAACTATATATATTGAATGCGTGTATTTACATTTTTTTAAGTCACATATATTTTTGTTGTTTGAATCCTACTAGGTATATTTTTTGTGTTTTAAACTTGGGTTCTTATACTTTTATACAGTCGACCTCTAATATATAAAAAAGTGGTCTACTAAAAATAATACGTACAAAAAAATGATAAATATTTAAATTAAAAAACTTGCAATAATTAAAAAAAACATGTGGATAATTCAAAGGAATCAAAATGATTATCGAATAAACATATTCTAACATTTTTTGGTTGTGAAAATGAGCACTACTAGGGTTTGGACTTCTTGAGGTTTTCACAAATTTCTAGCTTTCTATTCTGATTCTAAGCAACCTTTTGAATCACTTTTTGAGTACAAATATGATTGAAGTTCAAGGAAAGTAAACTTCCCCCCTAGCTTATCACAAGCAAATGACGGTAGGAAGCAAGGTTGCAACATCTACAATGGAGGTGGAGGTAGCCATCAATGCATTGAGAAAACAAATATGGAACATAGACTGAGATCCAAAATTTTGTGCATGCATTATGGAAAACCCAATCGTATGCCTTGACGAGAATAAGATTGGGAAAAATGTTTATTTCCTCTACCACGTGAGTAACCAATCTGAAACAAGTTTGGTAGGGTTTTCTTACCTTCAGAAACAACAGGCCTCGAGCCAACAACCTAAAACAATTATTTAAATTTGAGGGAGAATTCGAGATATTGACAAAAAACTAGCGGATGAGAGAGAATTGAGAGATGTTTTTCTCTTCTTTTTTTCTGCACAATCAGTGAAAACCTAGTAACTCGCCAACGACTTAGAAATAATGTTGCTTCATGAAAGAAAAGGGTTTAGGCCAATGGTCAAAGGAATAGTTGTGACTCTTTGCAAAGAAAGGTTTGAGGAAGAGGTGTGACTCCTATAAAAAGATATTAAAGAGGAGTCATTTTATTTGTGGAAGACATTGAGCAAGAAATAAGAATAAGAAATATAAGACATCTCTTGGGAAAAGAGATTGAGAACAACCATTTTTAATATTCTAAAAAATAAATTGGTGACAGCCAATTAAGACTAAAATTATCATTCCATCAAGAGGTATTTATTTTTTAATATGTTTGCAAATTCCTTAAGGGATCATATTTTGAATTATGAAGTGTCTTGCAAATAGGAAAGTCATTTAGCCTTTTGAGTTCACGAGAGAAGACCAACCTTCACGCTCTTATCAAGTACATTGCCTCAAGATGGAATGTACAACCAACCTTCCATGCTCATGGGCTAGGAGGTGGAATGGAAGACCGGCCTTCCATGCTCTTGGGCTTGATCGAGGAGGATGACTAGCCTCCAAGATGAACTGGGGGATGGAAGGGCGACCCACTTTCCATGCTCTCACAATACAAGGACAACCAGCCTTGAGATTGTTGTTTGCAAGCATTTCCAAGGCATTCACTATGTGATTTGCTATGAGGAATATGCTATGATGTGATGATTCAAATATTAATGATGTTATGAACTATTGATCTAGACATTATGATGTTTTAGCTATGATTTATTGATCTCAATATTATAATGTTTTATGTATGGATTTGAATATTGTCATATTACTAATTTATACAAGAGCATCTATCAACAACAACAATTCATCAAGGGTTCTTCAGACCCAAACTCAACCGAGAAGATCAAATTGAACAAATCACCAAAATCCACTATATATATTTCACCAATTTCACTTATCTACTCAACAAAATCCAACAAATTCTCTTACCATTCATAAGGCATCAACAGCCAAATCACTTCATCAGTATTCCATATCATTATCAGACTCAAAAACAATTTATCCATCATCACTTTGATTGAATTAAAACAAAAACCAGATCAACAAACTCTAATTTCATCAATTCATTCAATTCACCCAACTATGCACCAACACTCCTCAAGAAACACAAGGTACAAAGACACCATTGATGGAACTAAGATCCACGTCTCATCACTGCCCCTCATAAATATCTTAGAACATCTTTTAATTTTAAATAAATAGAACATATTGCTCCATAACCTGCCTTTCTAACCACAATTTCCATGCATTCAACTCACCATTAACTTCTATTGTCCAAGCAATTGAAACAAGATATTGTGCTCAAACACATACAAGCATTTCAGATAATCCTAAACATCAGCATTAATTTGAGATGTCTAAATATATCGCAAATCAATGTCCACAACCCACCATTAACTGCGCTAAAACACTTTTTCCTTAGGGTTCATCTTGCTCAAAACACAAACAAATTAACTGCCTTCAACCTTTATCCAAACATGGAGACACTTGTAGTAACATCAAATAATCAAGATTCTCAAGAAGAATTTTACAACTTTCCTCGGCTGTTCCAACAGAATCCTCAATTCAAGTATCCGCACTCATTTTGTAGCATTGTAATATTAAACGTATACCAACCAAAAACACATTGAAACTGCTGTCCAAATAATTATTTTGGAAACCCATTTATACCACTATAAATGATCCAACATTGATACTTTGGGTTAAAAAATCATCGCATAATTAATGTGTCGCATTTAAAGCCAAATAGGCCACAAACACAAAGCATATTCCCTAAACTTATTCTCAACTCCCAATTCCTACTGTCAGTCCCTCATAATGCTCTAAAAAATAAGATTCAATATTTTTTAAGGATTGAAAGACCTTTATCTATATTAAAATGGGAAACCCTTGTTTCATAATCAACCATGCTTGAATAGATGAGGATTTGTCAAAAATATACGTTCCCAAGCTCATATTCCTTAAAATTTGCCACAAACGTGATTAAATATGTTTTCACATTTAGTATAAACCTTCAAAAATCCTTAAATACTCCATTTGCATCAAAACACCACTTGGAGCTATCAAATTCTCATCGGAAACTTTTTTTTTTTTAGTGAGCAGCAACAAACTCTATAATCTCGCCTTCCCTGTTCCTGTCAACACACACCATGCTTAAAACACATTAAATACACCCTAAATAATCCATCCCACCATTCTACTAAACCTGCAATGGTGGGATGGTGAATTTATTCCTTATAAGACCCTCAAACCCTTAATTGGGTTTTTAGACCAATTTATGTGAATGATTAAGACATACCCCAAAATCAATAAGAGCCTCTCTAAACTACTTTGATGGAAGGATCACACCCTGATTCATGAATTCCAATCAAGATATCAACCTAAATATTTCACTACAGTTTGTATAAGACTGGTAAATGGAAGAGAAACTCAAAAAATACATAACAGGAATCTTTATTTCAAAATTTGCTTCAAGATTACAAAAATTATGCCATTTCTCGCCTTTACCAAGCCTTATATAGCTTTTTCATTAGTTATGATAACTTCCTTTACATATCCAAATGAACAACAACCTTTTAATTCCATGTGACTCTTCGCCTTCTTATTTTTTGCACTTTTTTGTATTTTTTACTTTATTGACAACTTTGCAATTTTGTGCAACAAAACAACTTTATTTGCAATTTAACTTAACCAACCCCATTGTGACCTATTTTACACTTCAAATACATCATTTATGACCTCCCAAAACATTTTGACAATTCTTTTAATTTTTTTCCAATTAAAGGCATCTAGTGAGCAAGGTGCTCCTGCACCATTAATATTAGTTTTTAGTGATTAATATCCAATTTTGTAGGTCTAAATTTAGGAATTTCCCTAAAGGGGACATTAAAATGAATTATTTTGTTTAATTGTTCAAACACTCCTTGTGTTGATCTAGACCAATTGAAGCCACCCTTCTTGGTCAACTTTGACAAGGGTGATGCTAGCTGTGAGAATCCTTTAATGAATATCTTGTAGTAGCTACAAATGCCCATGACTCCTTGTAATCGTTCAATGTCCTTAGAGTAAGCCATTCCTATATGGCTTGTACCTTGGTTGGATACATCTCCACACCAACCTTGCTTATTATGTATCCTAGTTACAAGATTTTCTACATCCCAAACTTGCATTTACTTTTCTTGACAAAGAAGGTTTGTGCTTGCAAAATAGCCAACACTATATCAAGGTGATTTATGTGTTTCTCCTATGCCTTTTTGTAAATTAGTATGTCATCAAATAATATGAATACAATTTTTTTTAAATATGATGTGAAAATGTCATTCATTGTTGATTGGAAGGTGGTTGGGGCATTGGAGAGCCTGAAAGGATCACCAAAAACTTGAAGTGCCCAAAATGATATTGGAAAGAAGTTTTAAATGTGCCCTTGGCATTAACCTTTATTTGGTCGTACCCATATTGCAAGTCAATTTTGGTGAAGTATGTTTCCTTGTGTAACTCATCAATATGAGATGGATACTTTTTTTTTAACGTTTTCTTGTTCAAAATCATAAAATATATACATACTAGTTTCCATCTTTCTTACCAAAACCATGATAATGTAAATGAATTATATTTGACTTATCAAAATTAATTTAAAGTCAAACCTCTTATAGTCTCACCTAATTCACAGAAAGAGGTGTTGATAAGGATTCACAAGCTCCATCTCAATAGTACATTAGAACATCCCTATCTAGTGGAAGTCTTGGAGACATGCCCAAAACACAAAAGCATCTTTATTTTTAAAAAATAGATTAGCTTGTGTCTATTCATCCTCATTTGAGTCCATGGTAACTAGAGGTAGCCCTTTAATGGTGAGTCAATTGACATCCAACTCATTTGGTTTGGTCTCAAAACCCTCTCTATTTGGTGAATTGATACTTGCTATATTGCTAAGTTGTCGAATCGAGTATGGGTACAGGTACGTGGGTATGGTATGCTAGTATGACAAAAAAAATTGGCAGGTGGGTACATTTGGGTACGTCTGTACAAAAAACATATTAAAATTATAGATATATACATATTTTCACCTTGAAAAGTAAAAACAAGAATTAAATTTAGAATACCACATATCATGCATATGCTAAACAAAACATATAACTACCATAAATATAACAAATTTGAAATACACTTATACTGAAATAATTTGATATCAATTTTTTAAAACTTGAATTTTATGATAGATATATTGAATTCAATGTTCATTGGTTCAACATTTAAAATAAAACAATACAATTAATAATCGACATCATTTGGGTCATCATGAAGATCAAGATCAACATCATCATTGAAATTAGATGATGTAGGTAAATTTTAGTAGAACCACATGCAGCCCCACTATCACTTGCATTATAAGCACGTTGGGTATCTAACTCCACAAAAAATAAAGATTGTGTGGCAGCTGAAAAATCCAAATCAGTTCACTCTAAATCTACATCGTGCCTCCTTCCTTATACTCATTCTTTTTTATGAGTAAGAAGGCACAAGTTGGAATGCACATAAAATAGCTCTTTCGCCTTACTTGTTGTCAATTGATTGTGTTTCATTGAGTGTATAAAGGAGTATGTGCTCCAATTTCGCTCAGATAAAGAGGAACTAGCAACCTATTGAAACAAAGTGAGAGGAACTTGTAATTATAAAATTATAGATCAAACTTTAAATTTGAAGTTAAAAATTTTATTATTTTTAAAATAGTAAACAATATAAATTTAGAGAGTGCGATAAAAACTAAGAAACTTACTTGTGATAAAACTTTGATCGCAAGAGTTTGGAGGTGTGGTGATCTATGGCCATTGAGGTACCACCATGAATTCAAGCGGCTATCCTATACTTGTCATGGAGAGCAACAACACTTTTATTATCAGAGGTTACAAAATCAACAAACTCAACTCTAACTAAATCCTTCATTTCATTATCAGGGAAGAGTTTAGTAAGTGCTTTCTTACACTCGTCATTGACTTATGCATCTCTATATGGTTACACCCTTGATGGAAAAGCAAGCATTTCATCACTATAAAATTTGGGAGTCAATGCAAATGCAAGAAGATGTAGTGGGGTGGTCATTTTGTTCCATCACTCAACACAAATTGTTTTCACCTCTTTGAAGAAAGTTTCTTCAGGATCTTGCTATTTTTCATCAATGATCTTTTATTTTCTCGATCATTGAGTCAATGTCATCATATACCTTTCCC